>JAOWBJ010128975.1:0-13023 GCA_028566335.1 Monarda citriodora | reverse complement strand
ACTTATAAGTTGCTTATAAGCTTAACCAAACACCTTCTATATATGTATCTACGTTTTGGTTTTTAGTTTTTATAATAATGTACGCTCTTGGGACGGTCTGCTTTCCTAATGGAGTCGTCCCACACGAATATGTATGTTTCCTAAAATTGAAAGAATTTCGTCCACTACTTATCATATCACCCACTCAATTTTCAGCACACATCATAATATATTTTAAATTTTAAAAGTTTAAATGACTATAACTTGCTTGTTTGTTTTTTATTTTTTACGATTTTTATAACAATTACATGTTGATACGATCTTTCATTTAAGACCCCACATAAATATATTGTCATGCATCTATGATGCTCTATTTTTTTAAAAAAAAAACTTATGCTGAAAAGAAACAATTTTTTTTTTCTACATGAAAGTCTATATAGGAATAATCTCCATATAATAATAATTCCGTCTGATCTTGTTGATATTACCTGTATAGAGATTTTTACTGTATTATTTTTTCCCTACTTCTTATATATACTTGTTTTCTGCTTCATTGTGTTTGAGGACAAAAGGAAAAGCTGTATTCTACCAACATAAATGCACACGATTGGCAACTACAAAGCTAAGGATGTACAAGTCCCATTATATAATTATAAGGCCTGCATTTTTTAATCACTGTTTTAGTCTCATTCTTTTTCCATTTTCACCTTTTATCTAATCCTAAACCGGCCTCGGATCTTGGCATTTCTCAACCCCCTCCTCCCTCCATCAATCATTACATATTCCCACTCCCACACACACCCACACCCACAGCCATTATCTTAATCTAACACAAGAAATCAACTTTGCCTAAATTGCAAGAGAAATGGGAGACAATAAAACACTTGCAATGGCAAGAGAAGAGCTTGAACAAATGTATGTGGGAATCCCAGATGACTCTGTCAATCTCTCTTTCCAAGAACTAGCTCAAGTCATGCACCACAAGAACCCCTCCTCCTCTTCCGAATCCCGCCCCGCCCTCGCCAAACTCCCCAGCCTCGACTTCAATCGAGCCCTGCACCACGCGTCCGTCCCCCACCACCACCAAGCCGGGCATAGGTCCCCAGCTCCCATGGAGCATAGGAGCTTCACGTACGATGATATGAGCCACGTCAGCACCGCATCTGGCAGAGGAGGGCGGAGGCGGCGGCAGGGGATCCCCCACTCCAACATCTGCACCGTCTGCTCCACCTATATCTACGTCTTCCGCCACCGTTGCTTGGTAAAAGACAGCCCAAATAATCCAACACTATTCTAAAAAAATCTCAATCATAATGAAGCATTCATAATTTTCAGGTGTGTGGGAGAGTTTACTGCAGAAACTGCGTATCCGTAGGAATGGGAGAGATGAAAGAAGGAAGAAAATGCATAGAGTGTTTAGGCAGAAGATTCAGCCAAAGATATATAAACAGAGCAGGAGATTTAGGCTGCTGTTTAGGCTATCCATCCACGCTCAAACAGCAAGAGCTCCAGTGGGCGGAGAAAGGGCCGCGTGCTAGCGGCGAAACCCACTTCCGCCACCGTGGTGGGGCGGTGGCGCCGGCCGCCCATCACACTACTCCCCCTCAATCGCCTTACTCACACACTAGCCACCATTTTTCACCTCTCTAGTCAAGTTCTTGAAACTTTCGATCATCATTGTAACCTTTTTTTGTTTCGTCTTCACAAATTTAATGGAAAAAAAAAATTAAGATTCTATGGAAACACGAAATTCTCACCTAATCAATCAATCAATCTGGATTCTAACATGCTCGAGCAATGGCTGGCGACACGTAGGACAGGATGAGTGCAGGAGCAACCACTTATCTATGCACTTGACATGGAAGCCATGGTTGCACCTCGGGATGAACCGAACATCTTCGCCTTCCACGAAATCTCCGAGGCAGATGGGGCAGTCGGTGGCCGGAGTATGCAGCGCCGCCGCGTAAACCACCGCCGGAATCCAGGTGGATGCCGCCTTCGCCTCGACTGCTGTGGCCGCCGCCTCACGATTCGTCGCACCGCAGCGCAGAAAGCAGCGTACGATGGAGTTAAGGCCGAGGGCACAGAGCAACGCGCAGAGGAGAGCAGCCAATACTATCACCATGTTCCCATCGAAATTCGCGTCACCATTGTAGGTGGGAGGGGCAGTACTGATGTTCGCCATTGATGATGCTCCTTCGTGTGAGTTTCTTGCAATAAAAGTAGGATGCATCGAAGACAGAGAGAGAGAGAGTTCAGACAATCTCGTACAGTTAGGGAAAAGATTGGATTTTTAAAGCATAAGAGAAACTAAAACTGAATAAAGGCTCTCTCTCTCTCTCTCTCTCTTATCTTGATCAAGAATTGTCCTGCAAGCATAGCATAATCTAACTTCAAGAGAGAGAGAGAGGAATGAGGAGTGTACAAACATTGAACAGTGACTTCTGCGGCAAAAATGAAGAACTGGTTGGCAAGTGATAAATGCATAACGACAGATCAGATATTTTCTTACATGCAAAGATAGACGAGATTTTTTGGTTGTAATTTGCTGAGGTGTCAATTTTTTTTTAAAGGATGATGCTCTTAAATTTGCAAAATATATATGTGGATATAATCATATCAAATTCACAATACATATCTCCAATAATTCCTATGAAATCCCACCAGGTTTCTTGACAAGAGATTTATTTTTTTTCTTTTTCGGAGTTAGACTTGATCAACCACGATTCCAGACGGAACCACCCGCTGCACCACCACCTTGACGCCGAAGCCTGCCTACCACATCCAGACCTACCGCTTCCTCAACTCCGATGCCTACCACGCCCCGGACACAGACCATCAACCGAGCGTCGTCGCCGCCGCAGCGCCGATATCTACCACGCCCTTCGTTGACCCGACCGCACCAAACCTCGAATTCACAACAGAATGACAATCCAACCCGACTCCACCAGACCCGCCTCCTTTATTTGGATAAATCCGTCAACATGTCAGAGGGGGAGGTTGGAGGGCCCTTGGTATCCCACGGACCCACGCTGCCCATCACTGAGCCACAAGCGCCAAATTTCTTGACAAGAGATTATACATGATACCATAACCATATTAAGATTTTACTTCGACTTATTTGCCCATAAATACACAACCTTTAAATTCGGCATATGCATATAAATAATTTAACTATCATTGTGATTCTTGAAACGAATTCAAAAAATCCACAATTTTGCAAATACACGAGCTTTAAATTTAGCATATGCATATATATAAACTATCATTTCGATTTTTGAAACGAATTCAATAAATTCACAATTTTCACTTATAACACTTAGATCAGATTGATCGTTCGTGTATATACAATTTCCACCGAATTTCATGTATTTACTACCTCCGTCCCGGTCAAATAGGCCACATTTGACCGGGACGGAAACCAATGAAGTGTAAAATGTGTGGTTGGAATTAATTCTAAGGAGAGAGAATATGGGAGAATGAATTGTAGCCATGTATTTGTGCTATTTTAGGAAAGTGGCCTAATATTATGGAACGGACTAAAAAGGAAAGTGGCCTATTACTATGGGACGGAGGTAGTACATGCAAATAAACATTTTCTTATTAATAATCTTTCCTCTTCGTAAAATAAATGCACACCCACACTACAAATAAAGATATTCCAAGGCTCCAATTCTGAACTCCAAAAATCTGTTAAACTCCAGAAATTCTCAAGTGATCCAAGGCATCCAAAATCCAGAAAATAGCAAATTCAAGAGCTTAAAGAGCACGAGTCGCGTATTAACATAAGCTGTAATCCGCACTCTTAAGAGGGTGTTTCGCTAAGCTTATAAGCTACTTTAGTAACTTATAAGATGTTTAGAACTTATAAGATATAAAAATGTATTTGGCTAAATAAGTTCTTGAAGAGCGTATAAGCTTAACATCCCCTAAGAACCAGTTACTCGAACTTAACATGAATAGAAAGGTATAGACCATTATTTCCCCAGAGACATGTAAGAAGATTGAAGAAAAAAATAGTTGACGCAAAAAGAGTTTATATTCATACTGTAACCATCAATATCTCCAGTTTTACTTTCCTGACTCATATACGAATCATTCCCGAAGTCTTCCCTAACAAACCTCGAACCTACAAGTTAAATAAAAAAAAGATATTCACACTCGTCAATGGTGATTTACAATCAACGTCTTCGTCTACCTAAAGATGGCTGCTCTACGTGAAGAAGCTATAGCATAAGTTATACCTTTACACCAAAATCCTGCCTTTTCCGCTAGTACTTCATCAAGTTTCTCCACTTGTCTTTCAAATCAACCTGAATTGAACAACATTAGATAGCTACAATAGAGCAAAGATCGGAGCTAATAGAGAAACTGAAAAGTATACTTACTTCAGTTCTATGATCAAATTTGTCACCGTAATGATATAGAATCGCCTTCCAACACCCTCTTCCAAACCTTTGCCGAAAATAAAGAATTTCTTAAGTCCATTTATTATATGATCTAATTTAAATGGAGCTCAAGAAAAAGGAGATAAAGATTTCGGCCAAATGATAGAACGCAACACATTATTGTCCTAGCAAAAAACTGAAGACTTGTAAAAGTAGCATATTGAAAACTCAAAGACAAAATATAATCAACTAATGCTAAAGATATATAGACATCAAATCAAATCAAATCAAATCTGGATACAAAGTAGAGTGCATACTTTTCTACTCCCTCTCTCAAAGCACCGTCTTCCTCAGGGCTCCATTTCCGAGGTAGCCTCCTATTCATACCATTAAATTCATATTTCTTCAAAGGCGAGGTTTTAATCTTCTTTGGCGAGGGCAAACAAAGCTCAACCCTACACGCTATGTCTTCTGGTGATCCATCAACTGAATCATTCCACTGCAATCAACAGCACAAAACGATAAACTTTTGCAGAGTAGAGAAACAAATTACAATAACTTCAAAGGCAAACCCTCCCCCATAAATAGCAAACAAAATCACAGACCTAAAAGACCAAAACACTGAAAGAAAAGAATATGATGCTGCAAGGGATACTAAGTTTGCAAGTTCACACTTTAACAGAATATGGTAAAATTCAAGTTTCAAATGGTTGTTGCACAACATCTACACCTCATAATTAAGCTATATCAAAGACTCATAGAATTTCTATACAAATGCTCAAATGATGTAAGAAAATGCAGTACAAAGAATGAAGAGCAAGCTCGTTACCTCAAATGTCTGGGCAGTTGTGTTCCGCTCCATCAGACTTGGCTTGGGCACATTTGCTGGTCCACCATTGTTATCAGCTGCTTTTTGAAGCTTAGCGAGTGATTCTGCAACTCGCAGTGCTTCCGGAAGGGGATCCTTTACAGCTGCTCGGAGCTCCTCTGAACTCAACTCGAGGGTTTTTCGAGCTTTATTGACTGCTGCAGTGCCCCGTAAGTTATATCTTCTGTTTGATGGCTCTGCTTCATCAGAGCCATTGAATTTTGCTCCTCTGAAATTTGCAGTCGCCATTTTTTCAAAACGCTGCAGACCAACAAGCTTGTCCCGGTGCTTAATATTTCCCTTCTGCGTATCTTCATTAAGCAAAACAAAAATGCATCAATGAAAATGCAATCAACGTGTACTGAACTATCAGAAGAAGGGTTTTTTAACCCTAAATATCTACAAATTTGCAAAAGTGTCGACTAATTCATCAGCACCAACAAAACAAGCTTCTCTAAGCTAAAATTTTCATTTGTGCATTTCTATATAGAGCAAAGCCAAGAAACTTGCAATCTACAGATTATAAAGAAGCGAAGAGATTGAAAGAGCTTAAAACTCTCAAATTTCACGAACCTTTGCTGGCACTGCTTCCATTTGGGGCTTCGTCCACACGTGGTAAAGGATTTTCAACTTCAGCAACTGGATCAATCCAATTATCACGCATAAGCTTCTGCAAACCATCATCGCTCTGCATACTCTCGGCCAGCTTTTCAATAAACGAAGGGCCCAGTCCCTCTCTCTCCTCCCTCAGATAATCCATGACTGCCTCAGCAGCTCTAACTCCCTCAAACTTCTGCAGAACTATCTTGCGAACACCATCATTCCACACGGCAGCCTCAATATCATCTTTCCAATCCCACAGCAGATCCGAACCCAACCCACTTCCCACCGAATCTTTCCTCATTTCACCAATTTTCCTCGCCCACAGCCTGTTCACCACTTCGAAAAAATCGAAGCGTCTCTCCTCATCGCCTCCTTCTCCGGTCGTCAGAAGCCTCAACGTGCAATCCACAGCCGCCAAGCAGTAGGCCCGCTTCATCACGTCGGAGACCTCGTTCCCACGGCGGAATTCGATCTCCTCCAACTGCTCAAGCAATACGAGGGTGGCTTCGGAGATCGATCGACGCGATACGTCGGAATTGAGCTTCCTCAGCAAGAGCAATTTCTCCAATTCAAAATCGTGGCTCGGGATGGGCAGAACGCGGAGGAGGGCAGTCAGCGTCCGATCCTCGAGCGGTTGCCGGATAAAGAAATCCAGTAGCCACCGGGCAATATCGACATCCATACCAGATTCAAAAAACATCAAAACCGCTAATTGGCAGAATAAATGGGGAATTAGGGTTTATGTCAATTGGGGAAATTTGGAAACGAACGCGAATCGAGAACAAAAGAAAATCTGCCATTATGATTTACATATTTACGTAATAAAATCCGGAATCTATGTACGTAATTATGGAAATTGACAGTATGATTTTATTTATTTTTTTAGCTTTTGCTTTGATGCGGCTAACTCTAAAGTATTAAATTAGAAATCAATACGGTGTTGTTTGTATATTGCGTTTGGAAAGAATTATATTATAGTTGTATTTCTATTGAAATGTGAATGAATTATTAAATAAGTTAAAAATAAAATTTCCATATTACTTTAAATAATAACTATTGAGCTTTAGAGCGAGAGTAGGCTTAAAAGTAAAATTAAAAAAAATAAAAATAAATGCACCAGTCAGGAATAGAACTCGGGTCTAAACTGTGCATCACTTTCCATTTTTAGTAAAAAAAAACGAGAGTATTTTGAACATTTCACATGGACAAAATGTTAATATTTCTAAAAATATGAGTGGATAAATATTATATAGTAGTATAAAAGTATAGATTATGATAAAATTACAAGGGCGCACTCACAATTTAAAATAGGTTCAACCAGCAGACTGACCGAGGCCAACCCAAACAACTCGGCGGCCCGACATGATTAATCCGGATGGCTCAAAAGTTAATACGGGTCCGATAAAATCGGTCATAACCCTGATTTTTTTTATGTTATTCGGGCAAACCTATAGGTTTTGCGTCAAATTAACTAACATCCCTACTACATTCATCCTTTCTCAATTGACCGTTTTTTTTTTTTTGCACGCAAACTAAAAAGTGAAGATATATGGTTATAATTAATTGTAAAAAGTTAGAAAATTGAGAATATGTGATTGTAATTAATTATATAAAAAATTTATTAAGTATAGCCACAATTTATATTTCATTTTAAAAAATGTGTCAAAAATAATGAGACGTACCAAAACGGAAATAGTGTCGAGATGAGGTAGTAGCTAAGAAGTACGGGTACACTCCTCAGCCTCACGTCCCCGTCTAGGGGACGTCCAGGGGACAAATACACCGAAGTACGCCAAAAATGCATCCCCGGGGACGTATTTTTTGAATTTTTTAAAAAAATAAAAATACAGTCAAAATTCAGTCAAAGATTAAAAATACATAAAAAAATATGTTTTTTCCTATTTGAACCCTAGGTTTTCGATTTTCTTCTTTCCGTCACTCACATATAATCAGAAACTCTCACCCGCGTTCTCTATGTTCTCTTCTTGCGAGCAGCTTTTCGGTTCGCCGCCATTGCCATTGGGTTATTAATCTTTTGATGACTAAAGTAATAAGGTTTTCGTGTGATGTTGTTCTAAATAAGTTGGTCTTGCGAGGAAGTCTTATGAGAATTTTAAAGAACATCTTCTTAATACCCATACCTGAATTATAGTCTCTTTACTCAACACTAAATTCTGAGTGGTACCGATCAAAATTATATCGCAAAGTATTTAATATGTTTAAGAAACTAATCGATTTAATAATGTAAATTTAGCTTAGTTGAATAATGTATTATATATATATATATATATATATATATATATAATGAAAAAATAAAAACGTATTTTTGAAGTATCATATTTTTATTTTTTTGAAAATTGACTTATTATTATTCTCGTATCGTATTGCATACGTATTTTGTATTTATATATGTGTTTCCTAGGGTAGTAGTGTTTCAACGTTCAAAATTTGCAATAACCACGTGTCTCACCACCAAATTCCGGTGACTTTAGCGATTGTCGTCGGAATATCACGTGTACATTTGACGCAAATGTATAATATTCAAAAGAAAAAGAAAACAAGAATTATGTAAAAAAGAAAAATTGAATGAATAAGAAATATATTTTTTCAATTATTCAATTGAAATTGTTGGACCGCAGAGACGAATGTCACACGTAGAGGGGTGAATACGTGTGAAGAAAAGTAATGAATTTTTCTTGGATTTTACTTTAAAAGATTTCCCCCTCAGTATCGCTTTCGATGAGAGAAATCTATCTCTCTAAGAAGACTGGCCTCAGAGAGCGATCACTTTGTAGAGTTTAAAGTGTGCGGAATTTGGTGAGCGCTTATTTAGACTCACTTCTCATAAATAAAATCTTGTCTTATACTTAAAACCTTTTTAGTTTGAGTGTGTGCGATAAAGTGTTGGGGAGAGAATACAAAAAATGAAAAAATCGGACACTCTGAAAGGCGGATGACACTTTTAGATCAAATAAATTTGACGGTTCTATCGAATTATTCGATGGGATACAATTCAAAGTTGAACTTTCGTATGTTATCTTTGAGTGAAATCGAACCAAGGAAAAAAGATCATAAAAACTCCAGAGATGAAGAACGGGGTTGCAGTTCTTTTGAAAAATATAAAATAGTAGTTTTTTACTAGTTTTCTATAATTGCAAAAAGGTCCTTCGAAAATTCGAAAATCAAATTTCTGATGAATTTTCTGCACAACAATTTTAATGGAAATAAGAAATTTCCAAGTTAATCTCGCAGCTCGACCCCAGCCAGGAGCTCTGCCCCTTGGACCCTGCCAGGGGCTACCGCCCCTTGGACCCTGCTAAGGGCGCTTCCCTCGCACCCCCGCTAGGGGCTGCCACCCCTAGGACCCTGCTTATCGCCCCCCCAAACCCCCATTCCTTAGGGGCTTCGCCCCTTAAGTCATAATGAATTCAAATAAGCGTGCACCCCGCACCTCCAAACTTAAATGATGTCTCACTATGACAACATTGATCAATCAAGTTAATCCAATTACACTATAATATCCAACATAAAAGAATTTTAAGATAGAGCACATAAGCGATTTATAGTGTTTTGGAGTCCAAACTCCTACGTCCACTCATCTACCAAACTAGGAGTGTTAATTACAAGTGTCCTATCGCTACGGGGAATTTAGAAATTAAGACTATGAATAATTAGCTAAGGGGCTTTGGTATAATCAAAACAATTAATCTGTTTTATTAATAATAAATACCCCCTTAACTAAATATCCCAACAGTACAAGATGAAGGTTATAGGCTTTGATACTATACTTAGAATGCATCAGAAGCTTTCTAAGGACTCAAGTTACTCTCTACAGTTGCACAGCTTTGAGAAGAAGAAGAAGTTGTAGGGATTGGCATCAGAGCTCTTGCTTGAGTACCGAAGTTTGAGAGCAATATCGCAGTAGTCGAGCAAGTCGTACATGTTGAGTAGTAGCCTTATTTATACATGAGATGACCGTGTATCCTTTAGAGAGATATGTGACGCGTGTCTTCATTTCCCTTCAATTTTAGACCATACAACTATTTCGGTAGGTTGCAGAGATATGTTATGTGTCTTTTCGCCGAAAAAAGTAATTCACGATTTCAAGAAATCCACACCTTTTTGTCCTTTGTTGCAGGCAACCCTTCGAGGTACTGCTGGCGCATTCTATTGGCTAATCCCGTGTGTCCTCGTGGTCTTTGACTTCTGTCAGACAGTTTGAATTTGAACTTACTCGTGATACGATATCGATTCTTCAATGCTTCACGGGTGCTTCCTCTTAGCAATAAAAGGTGTCAAGTGCGAGGTAGCTTTCAATGGAAATAGACCACTTGAAATAGAGAGAACGGTCACATTATCTTTTGGTGTTTAGCGGTCACTATGACACCATGGCAGTATGTCACTTTGGTTTCATAGCGGGTAGTCGCTTTGAATTTAATAAAAGTAGTCGCTTTGACTCTTTATATATAGCTCTGGAAGCAGATCGTTTTCTTTAGTTGCCACAGGAAAGCGATAGCGATCGCTTCGCTTGATAATTCTTTGCTCTTGATTTCACGCTTTGTTTTCAGCAGGACAACATGCGGTACTTCAAAAATTTTAGAGCTTCGCTTTGATCAGACGCTTTCTTCTCTCGGTAGCATCGCTTTAATCAACTACATGTCGCTTTGACTAAATGCTTTAACTTTTGAAGTGTCAGTTGCTTTGAAACTTAACGCTTCAGCACTAATACATCAAGAAATACAAGTGTTCATCAAAGGGCGAGTATCTAATCTAAGGCTTTGGGGTGTAATCAAAACACAAGCGTTAAGATCTTCCTCCTTAACCCAATATTCTAGCAATTTTCCCTTTTTGATGATGTCAAAGCCTGATAAACATGGATTTTCTACACTTATAAAGATTTGTTGATGATTATTTTATACTAGAAATCATGATTTAAATGTGTTTTTACTTCAGTTTTGTTATCTTTTGAAATTTGATACTACTATGCATATTTTGGTAAATTATAGGAAAAAAAGAGTAGTAATAGAGAGAAATTGAAGTGAAGAAAAAGAAAACGAGACGAAGCTCGACAAAAGATGAAGCCAGCGACTGCTGGACTGTGCGCGGACGCTGGGAATGAAAGCTCGAAAGGAAAATAGCCGAGTATAGCCAGCGACCGCTGGACCCTGAGCGGTCGCTGGAGCTGTGCGAGATCAGGCAGCGGAATTAATTAAAGATATGGGATAAGATCAAACAAATTAAATAATATGAGCGTGATTAGCATAGAATTAGAGTCCTAGTAGGATTCTAATCCTTATCTTATAGGAAGACCCTCTTCACCACCTATATATATATATATGTGTCTTCCTACACATTATTAGATCATCAAATTTTTCTTCTAGCATTAGTTTTAGTTTCATCTACATTCTTATGTTTAGTTTGAGCTTTTGAGGATTGGAAACAAGATTCAAGAGTTCAAGATTCTTCGTTCTACGGGTTTTATCAATGAAGTTCTTTTATTTTTATTTTGTGTTCGCGTTTTATTTAATTATGTCTAGCTAATTCTTTTATATACTAGGGTTAGAGGATAGATGAATAATTGACTTTGTTCTTCAATTAATTAATCAATTACGACATTCTCTTTCTTTTCTATGTTCATGGTTTGATTGTTTGTTTAATTAATTGATCATTAATTAAACATAATTTGATGCGTTAATTGAATTCGGGAGATGAAGATTATCATGTGATTTAGAACATAGGACATGCATCTTATTATGCTTTTAGGATTTGCATTCATATGATGTTTGTTGGGGACGACAATACTTGCATGTGATCTACGGTTTAAGCACTACGGGAGTGGGATTAGCTAATTAAGTGATTATTATAAGAAGAGTCGGGTCCTTATGTTAATTAATTAACTGATTGAAGTTAAAGTTGATTATTCATTGAAATCAAAGCCTTGGGATATTTCTTTCTTATTTGATTCTTCTTTACAATTTATTTTACTTTTGCTTTTATTTATTTAATTGCACAATTATTTTAATTCAATGTTAATTCGTAAGTCTAAATATAGGAAAAGTAATTGAAAGTAGTAATTATTAGAATATACAATCTCTGTTGCAATAACACCCATTTACTTGCGGCGTGTTAATAATTTAGTGAACAAAGCCCAAAAAATTTACTCTTAATGAAAGAAATAATTTCTCCGTTACAAATAATTTCCGCCTTTGAAAATTGAGAGCGATTAGTTATGTTCCCTTAATTGCTTTTTTTAAGAGCTTTAAAGAATAGGGAAAAAGAATAAAAGACAATGATAATTTGTCTTAGGGAAGCAAAAATAGTTATCTTATAAATGTATGAGAATTGAAGTAGAAGATAATGATGGAAAGCGAGAGAAAGAAATTAAGTCATGGGTGGTTGTAGACCATACGCTCCGAAGACTCTTTGCCTCACATCACATAACTGCAAACCGATTGAAGAACTTATGCTCTTCAACCTTAATTAGTAGTTCCTAGACCTCATAATTTAAGAAATTCTCTTTCCACACATTGTCAGTGCCTTGAATGCAAGGAATCTCCAAAGTCTTCTTGGTTGGAGGCTTTATGAAGCAATTCTCACATGAGGAAAGAATGATCTGCCATAAGCTTCCATGGAATTGCTCCATAAAACGGATGAAAGTGTCCATTTCATATCTGGTCACGTACACCTCCCAATGATAGTAGAACTTGATAAACCCTTTCTTTGCAGCTTCCACTCCCCAGTCTTCTCGATTGGAAAAAACTCATCCTCAAACTTGGCATTTACTCGGCCTCGGGTGTCCCTAAGTGTGCGAAATATCTTCTCCTTTCTTGCCCTGAAGAGATTTAGAATTTTCCCAGCAAGCTTTAGGGACAACCTTGCCATGATATCTTCAACCCACTTCTTACGCTCTAGTTCATTGTCTGAAACGACCAACTCATTCCCCAACTTTGTAGCTGCAAGGCCCTTTCATAGCAACTCAAGACACCTCCGCTCGTTGATGTTGACGGGAATTATATATGTAAAATTAAATAATTTTATCATTTAATTTATAATTTAAAATATAATAAGCAAAAATAAAGAAAATTAGTACGAAATTGCGCAACTTCCGCTACTAATAATAATAATAATAATAATAATAATAATAATAATAATAATAATAATAATAATAATAATAATAATAATAAT
>JAOWBJ010128872.1:0-13027 GCA_028566335.1 Monarda citriodora | reverse complement strand
TAACGCTTCGAGGCTTACGCCTCGTGAAGCGACGGGAAAACGCCTCGAGGCTTAAAAGCGCCTTTTAAAACCTTGGAATTCAGCATTGCCTCAAACCAATTGACCAAATAAATAAGAACGTTTTGGCTCTTAGATACATAGTGCGATCGCCTCCTCACTATACTCACACCCATAGAATTGGTGAATTGGGATAATTACGAGCTTTTTAACATTGTGGGGGTAAGAAGAAGATGAAAATGAACAATCATGGATAAAGGGTTTTCCAACTGACAAGCAACATTCTGGGCTAAATTTTTAGTTTGCTCAATCTGCTCAGTGATTAGTTGACTGCACAGATTTTTTCTGTATAATTGGATTATCATTGATGTTGTTGTTTATTACACCCTCCGTCTTTTTTAAGATTTTCTTTTCGGCACGGAGTTTAAGACGATAGTGTTTATGTTTAAGTGTGTTGTGTTAAGGGTAAAGTTAGTAAGGGTATTGTGGTCTTTTAGCAATCGCGAATTCATGCTCTGGGAATTTGAAAATTGAAACCATACAACAAAGGAAAAAGCTGCTTCTCGAGCTGCCCTTCATCAATGGGGTCCTCGACCCGGATCGGATATCTACGACTCGGATTCTTCGTCAATGGAAGAGTTGCATAGTGCGATTCAAGATTCTGGAATTAAATTTTAATGTTTTTAATCTTTAATTTTAATGCTTTGATTTGGATTTTTTTTTGGAATCGAAGAGATTCAATCCCATCCCAGAACTCAGATCCCTCTGTCTTCAACATCAGCGATGGATTCAACCACCAATTATTCCACACGCCTCTGAGGATGAAGCACCAGATCGACAACCACCGTGTCGGAGAAAATCAAATAAAGGGAAGATCCACCGAAATTCTAAAATTTATTTTTCCCAAACTTTAATCGGAGTAGAAAAATGAGACCTTGCGATAGGTGTTGCCGGCGGGCTCGACGGTCCAGCCGACCTCGCGACAGAGAGCTTGGAGGACCTCATTGTTGTTGCAATGCTTGGGGAGTGTGTAGTTCTCGTGGTGGCGACGCTCATGCGGCGGAGGGTTGCGAGGCAAGAACCACTGCGTCGGAGGGGGGGCTGCGAGACGGGGATGGAGATTTCATGCTCGGAGAAGAGAGGGATTCTGGGTAAGGAAACTTGGAGAATTCGGTAGACAACCAGATTGAGGAGAAGACAGAAGTCTCAAAAAATTAAGGTTGTGGGTAAGAAAGAAGACCGTAAAATTAGGGGAAAGGGAATCGACAATTTGTTGAAGGTGTTGAAGTTTTAATTTATTTTTGGGTTTTGGGGCGTTAAGTGTTAAATGTGAATGGTTGGGGTTTTAATTTTGATTTGTTGTTTTTGATTTAAAATTTGTGATATTATTTTAGTAGATTAATTAGGAATGTTAATTTTAATAAGGGATTACTGATTGATACCATTAGTTGACTAATTATTTCCCAAAAAAGAAATAGAATAAGATAAAAAAGACGGCTCAAAAAGGAAAAATGATAAGTTAAAAAAGACGGAGGGAGTACTACGCGATTTATGAATTGACTGCTCAGTAATTAGTTGACTGCACAATTTTCATAATGAAGGGTTCATTATGAATTGTTGTTGATTACTACGCGATTGAACAAGCATACCCTCTGTAATCTTTGATGGAGACTAGTCTTGAACTGCCGTACACCACGTCCACTTGAATCGGGATCCTTTCTGTGCGCCTTTTCAAAAGCGTAAAATCGGCCTACAAAAAAAGTATTTAGTAATCTGTAGAATTAGTAGAACATTCGTCATGTTTGACTTCATATCAAATTGTTCACCTGAAGCGGGATTAAAAAATGTGGGCAACTTAATGTATGGGTGAATTGTGAAATAATTCGAATTCAGGACCTCTCACAAAGAGATTCCTAATATCACCACATGTTGTCACTTAGGTCACAAGGCTCGGATTGGTATTTGGGGCGATAATGATAATTTCTGAGCCCCTATCGAATTGAAAATGGCTCTGATGCCATGTTAGAAAGGATTAGAAGAAGTAGAGAGAAAAAGGCTTTGTATTTCAGTATGTTTAATCTTGTAATACACCATAGCTTATATAGGTAGACTAGCTCTACATATTAGGGAAGATATTTATGTAATTTAATACATGATTTGTAACCGTCCTCAATCTAATCTTTCCCTTTTTTATCTTCTTGCCAACAAATTTAAATTAAATTAATACACGAAGAAACGTAGTAAGGTCTCTATTTATACTAACAATAAGGTCTGTATTTTGTTTGACGTCATGAAATCTCTAGAACATCTTGATTAGTAGGATTTTGTAATTCAATATAATTAAAATATACAGAGCATCAATTTATACAACTATATATCACTATATAATCATCAACAACAACATCATTATACATAGCTATCATCACAATTTCCATCCCTAGAAAGTGTTTCACTGCTTTGAAGAATGCACCACTTTTTCATAGAACATGGAGAAATCATAAAAATGAATTTCACACACAAGACAGACGTGCGATCACAGCGTTGAAGCGTATCAGCTTTCTGCTTCATGAATTCACGCACAAATTTTCGTAACAGATCACAATCTCAAATCAGATTTCCTCCTACGCACGAAATAAACTAAGCAATCAAAGAAGAATCAGGCGATAGATTATGCGTACACAGGTAGGCAACACGCGGTCGCTCTTGCTGGATCTCGGAGGCAACACGGAGAATGGGGGCGATGTCGTACTGCAGCGAGGAAGGCACGACTTCATTGTCGAACACCTCCATTGAGAACGTGGTGGCGGCGCCGCGCGACGCCCGCCGCGAAAGCGACGGCTGCCGCCGGTAGTTCCCGGAGGATGCCATCAATATCCTCTCCGATTACTAGCTCAGCCGTCGTCGGCCGCAGAAAACCTCTGATTTCGCGATCTCAGCAGATCAGAGAACAGATCCAGCTAGCACGAACACTCTCCTCTCTCCGTTTCCCTCTCTACCACAATCCACTGTAAAATAGCTTTAAAAAACCCTCAGCATGAAGAGAATGATGAATCGAAGTGTAGAGAGAGAAAGGGAGAGAGGGAAGTAGTTATATAAACAGAGATGGAGGGAGATTTTGAACGAGGGTGGTGTCCCCAGAAGAGGCAACGTGGCAGAATTTGAGTCACTTGTGGACCCGGCTGTTGAGAATTTTTGTGGACCCGTGTGTTTTCTTCAGCCTCTTCAATCTTCAGTCTAATTTTTAATTTTTTTTAATAATCATTACATACATGCGCACAATAACAGGTTAATTATATATGAATCATTTAAATATTTCATGCCAAAAATGGTTTATCGTATTGTGATGTCAGATAATAGACATTACGCTGCAACATCCATCTCTAATCGTGTAAAAATAAATTGTTGGATTTTTTTTTTTATATATTGCGTTCGTGTTGGTAAACATCTATACAACTAAATAAAAATGTTAACATTTTGTCACATGTGAAATGTCTAAAATATATCAGTTTTTTACTAAAAATGGAAAGTGATGCACAGTACAAACCCGCGTTCGATTCCTGACTGGTGCATTTTTTTTTTTTTTTAATTCTACTTCTGGGCCTACTTTCACTCTCACTCTCAGGCTCAATAGCTAGGGCAGCAAATGGGTCGGTTCGGTTAGTTAAAATTTTTGAACTAAACCGACTAATCGGATATCATATTTTAGTAACCGAAACCGAACCAAAAATTTCGGTTACTCAATTTATGGTTACCTGAATATTCCGGTTACCCGCGGATCGATTTACGGTTAATCATTCTAAGTTCATTTGTAATTTGTTACTTTGATTTCACCTATATAACATGCAATAAATCATATAATAAGATTAAACAGTTAAACATTATGTCATGAAAACGAAAATCATATTAAAAACCATGGTTCAACCATTGTAATTAAACATAAAGCCATAGACATTGTTCAATAAACAAAAGTCTTTAAGGTTAGTCATTCTTTAAAATCATTCTAAATTAAACCAAAAGAAGAATTACATTTGTTTCCACTGTTTTTTATTTAACCAATAACAATTTAGTAGATAAAGATACTATGATATTATTAATTTTTTACATACATATATACAATATAATATAAATCATTAAATTATACTAATATATTCGGTTCGGTTCGATTACCCGCGGTTTCTTAAAATTATTAATATAAATCATTAAATCGTAGACGGGTCACGCCGACTACGATGGCGACTGCAGTCTCGAGGCGCATGTTGAGGCGGACTACGACCTCGATTCCGTTCCCGGACAATCTCCAGGCTCGGATCCTTCTTCTCCCGACTAGTCGATTTTGGTTAAAAAAATTTAACTACCCGAACCGAACCGACCCATTTGCACCCCTAGTTAGGACCCTTGTATTCCTGGAGATTTTGCGCCAGTTTATCTTTGTTTTCCTCCAGGAAGTCCCGGATTACTAGTTCTAATCCGGAGTGCCGCGAAGTCGCGGCATGTTAGCTCCCCTCCTTGTTGGAGCCGACCTCGTTGCCCTACCAATTGGGACGTTCTCCAACGCCGGGTTTGGGGTCTGGATTGACTGCGGGATCGTTCCCCTGTTGGCGTGGGGCGCCTCAGCATCTTTATTGGGATTGTTGTTGTTACCGCCAGCAGGAGCCCGAGAGGCGTTTGATCTAGTGTTCTTCGGAGGCATAGTTAAACGTGTGTGAAAAGTTGTGATCGAAACACGATAGTAAATCGGTTCCTACAGACGGCGCCAATGATCGATCGTGTTTTTTATGGGCTAGTTTTTATGACGAAGAACGTAAGAAATAATAAGAACGCAAGAGATTTACGTGGTTTGATCCGCTATGTTGCAGATCTACGTCCACGGGGAAGAAGAGAAAAATGTATATTGTTTTTGTGAGTATGAGAGTTTGTATGTCCCATCTTCTAAACTAGTGCTTTTATTTATAGGCTTATAGGCTTACAAGTAGAATCCTACTCTAGTACAAAGTTTGGGCCTGATAAGATAACCTTAAGGCCTTATTGATATCTTTTTACATGGTAGATATCCGAGACTCTATCTCCCTATAATATATCTTTGAAATAGGCTTAGAATAGGAGTCCTCATTGTTGTAGGAGTCTTGATAGTGAGCTGGCGCGAGCTATGGGCTGAGCTGGGTCTTAGTGGGCTGTGCGATCTTGTTGGGCTCGGATGCCTTCGAAATGGGCCTTGTGTTCAGGTTGAATAGCATTGGGCCAAGTTCTTATCGAGGTCCATATTTATTAGGCCTCGTACTTGGGCCTAAATGTTAGGCCATGTACTATCACAATAACCGAGAACACTACCAGGGCGTAAATCTTCTTGCGAAAAGAAGACTATGCTCGACTCGGCTATTGCATTTTAGTCATTTTGTTATTTTCAATTTCCTTTTAGTTTCAGAGTAGTGTTATTATAATTATTTCAATATAATTTATACGCCGCGGCAAATTCAATACATCAATTTTTATAAAATATTTTTATTTATTTATTTTTTCTGTATTTATCTTCAAAAAAAAGACGCTTACCTAAAATTGAATGTGTCGTTGGTTTTCTGTTTCAAAGAGAAAAGACAACAATAATTATATATCGAATACAAATAGAATATTTTATTATATTGTTAATATGAATTTAATAAAGATAAAAATAGGAGCCAAAATATAACAAGGATAAAACAGTAATTTAAGTTGGCAATGAACCGATTTTGTAAAACCAATATTGAATTAGCCGTGTCTTTTATTAAACCGGATTATGGTCAGCCATAGGAAAAATAAATCAACAAATCCTGCAGAATTCATTGCAAGAATAGATTGCGAAAAAATAATGTGATATGCAACATCCATACTACATAGACACAGTGAGACAGAAGATAGTAGTATATGTAGAAAAAGGGAAACATTCATTAATTCACTCTGTTATATTAAAACAGAGCTTAGCCTCATCCCATGGCCCATTTATCTCAAATTTGTACTCTTGAATTCTAATCAGCCAATAGGGACACACCAAATTAACAAACACCAATATGCTCAACAGCAAAATGAAGAGCAACTGATGCAAGTGATAAACAAAAAACAGAGTCACGGCCATCAAACTCAATGAGAAACACAGGTGCAACCTAAACGAGTATTTCCTTATACAAAAACTAACAAAAGGAGCAAACAAGAAAACTTGCAACGAGAATAGGACGATGGCAAAGACATGGAGCCTGGAAGGAAGTCTAGAAGCAATCAGAAGTGAGGCGACTATAGAAACATTAAGAGAAATGTTGCTCGTGAAAGTAGAGAACTCAAGAGCCCGAGAATCTTCAACTCTGGAACCAGAATAGTTATGCAGAAACAAATGGAGTACAATGAGAAAGGCTGTGAGCGCCCAAATCGAATCTTCACTGATTGAGCGTGTCAGTGTGTGATATATGGGAGACAGAATGTATAAGCCGGTTATGAAAAAGGAGGTTCTCAGGATATAATTGAGCAGTAGCTCAAATGACAGAATGTCCGATGTTAAAATGACTATTATGAAACCCCACCCAAGAAGAGCAATGTCGAGTAACAAGAGAGACTGTTCACTGAAGATGGATCTAAGTGTGTAAGTCTAGACCAAGACCACTAGAGCACAATGCACAAATATTGTGAGATGGAAACTGCATCTAGGATCACCTTACTCAAATCTCTTTTCACGACACTAGCATTCATGATCATGTCTTCGAGGAAAGATTCATCTGAATAGTTGTCGTCAAATCCAGGTTGCATTCCTCCATAAGCAACTTTTCTCCATTTATCGATTTTTGGAGACGAGCTCTTATGCAAGGGCGGTTCCATTGATATACCACACCTATATGGCACCTGAACAGATATTTAAAAGACTGTTATCGTGAGATGGCTGCCTGAATGCAAACGATTATACAAGCAAACATTTCACAATTTGTAGTTATTTGGATTGAATCAAAGATGGTTCTTGATAGACCAATCCGTGGATAAATTCAGAGTAAGATTTCGCCGCAAACCACTTACATTGGCTAAAAGAAGCAACTGGGTTTTCAAGGTATAACAGCCAATTGCGACAGATGGTGGGTACAAACACAAGCTCAATAGCAATAACAAAAACTAGTACAAGCGGTCGTCGGTTCCGGCGTAAACCGACAGAGAATAAAAATATGCAATAATTTGATCAAAGAATCAAGTTCAAATTCATGATTGATTAACTACTGTAATTATCATCTCAAGGAAAAATCCAATAATTAACATGCATCTCATCTGAAGAACACCCCCAAATTCCCCAATTCATTGATTGAAGATATAATCAAGCACGAAAACTTGAATTCGAATGATTACTCGTCCTCCACAACAAAAATTTCAAAACTGAAAAAAAAAATCCAAAATATTACCTCGATTGTGCATCAAAATTCCGGAAATTAAGACGCGAATCGGCGGTAAATAGAATCGGAAATGGATAAAATCTGAGGTTGAGAAACGAAAATTACGAGGGGAAGAGGTCAGCGGCGGCCGGCGGAGAAGAGGTCAGCGACGGCCGGCGGAGATGGGCTGGGCAGTGGGCAGGCGGAGGTGGGCTGGGCAGTCGGCCGGTGGCGGTGGGTCGCAGGCGGCAATAGGGGTGGGTCGACGGGGGCGAACGCGAATTGGGGAGGGGACTCGACGGGGAGGGAGGTTCTTTTTGAAAGTTAAATAATTCCATTCGATACATCGTTTCTTTCCATTTTTGTTCTGTTAATTCTTTTAGGTGGTGTTTGGTTGGGTATTGTTGGGGTGATTTGGGCCTTTTACTATCCTTGAACAAGGGGTCCAATTATGTTTGGTTTCGCAGCTTCCAAATCCGTATGGCCCGAAATTTAAGCTCGGCCCGCGTGTTTTTCCACTGTTGCTGCCCTTGTTCGAATCACTGTCTTTCTTAGGTATTGTGTACACATGATTCTACAGTGTTTTTGTGTTGTAAGGTGTAATAACTATTTTGCCCTTCACCTTTCTTCGAATTATTCAAGATTCGTATCGCGCACAGAGAAGAAACACCACCCAATTCTCGAAACACGTCGGGGAAGAACTAGGGCAAAATCTTGGAGACGACATTCCGCAACCTCGTACAGAGCTTTCAATCGGCAATATCATTTCGGATTTAGCTACAGGTAATCGTTGTCTAATCTCGTAGAGAACCTAATTTCTAATCGATAGACTAACATATCACCCAATTCGTTAGGGTTTATTTGAATGTACAGAAAATTTAAATTAAATTATAAAGCATTTTCACCTCTATTGCCGAAGCAATTGTTCTGGGTATTTGTTTTTTTGAAACCAACATGTCTTGTTCGTCATGAATCGGTCAGACTCATTTGGTGATTCTGATTTTGATTTGCTGTTTAGCTCGTAACTGAATTGCAACACGACAATTACTTCAAGCCTTATTATTGGGATTTTGATTCTGTATTCTCATTATCAGTAGGACGCGATGATGATAGTTTTCGCTGGGTAAATTGTTGTCTGTAACTCCATTCTGTGAAGCACCAATTCCCTATTTTTTATGTGTTTGATTCTTGGACATGGTTATCGTCATGAATTTCTGCCTAGTGTTTTTATTTACACAATTGTCGCCTAATAACTGAAATAAGTGAGGTCTTGTGCTCTATTTTACGGTTATGGTGGGAATATGTTGCTTTAGGAACAAACTGGTTGACGTTTACTGATATGCCTGATTCCGGACTGATTTTAATAGCTAGATGTGTCTGCTTCCGAAATAACATTGTGTTCATTCATAGATATGTCTGATTCTGAAATAAGTCCAGAAGTGTTTGCCTCGTGGAATGATTTCATGGACGATGATGCCATGTTGGAGGTTCTTACTTTGGCGCGCAGAACGAGTAAATAGGTATTCAATTCTAGATAGGATACCTAGTCAGGTCAAGCATCTTAATCGGTTAATCGGAGTCACTGACGCCGATTGCATAGCGAATTTAAGAATGGACCGTAACACCTTCGGGAGACTCGTTATGATGTTACGCCAATTAGGTGGGTTGGTAGATGGAACAAGTGGCCACTTTCATAGGTATCTTAGCACACCACAAGAAGAATAGAGTCCTAGGATTTGATTATTGGAGGAGTGGGCAAACTGTCTCTAGGTATGTACGTCAAGTGTTGAAAGCAGTCCTCATGCTTCACGGAATCCTGCTAGTCAAGCCTGAACCTGTAGCCCAAGACAACGTCGATCCTCGCTGGAAGTGGTTCAAGGTATGCTTTGTTTTCATTACTTATTATGCAATGCATAGTTCGTTATGGGAACGCTTAGGTTGTTAGAATTCCCGGTTATAAAGCGGTTTATGTTGCCTGTAATTTAGGGTTGCTTAGGTGCGTTAGATGGCACCTACATAAATGTTAGAGTCCCCAGCGTAGATAAGCCTCGATACAGGAATAGGAAGGGCGACATATCTACAAACACTTTGGCTGTTTGTGACCACAACCTACGCTTTGTCTTTGTCCTACCCGGATGGGAGGGATCAGCGGCGGATTCTCGAGTATTACGTGATGCCATTAACAAACCCAATGGGTTTAAGGTACCTAGAGGTAATACAATTGTTAAATGTTGGCTTTGCTTTATGAACATATCATTATAATAATGTTTGGGCTTTCGGGAATTTTATCTTGATTAGAGAAATTTTGGTTCGCTATGTGCAATTGTAGGTTGTTACTATCTCGCGGACGGGGGCTATGCGAATTGCGAAGGCTTCTTAACACCATATCGTAGCGTGTGGTATCACCTGAGGGAGTGGGGTCCGGAAAATATCCAGCCCGCCAACGAACGGGAGATTTTCAACATGCGGCACTCCAAAGCAAGGAACGTTATCGAGAGAGCATTCGGGGTAATGAAGATGCGATGGGGCATCCTTAGATCTGCCTCCTTTTACCCAATAAAGTATCAGATATACATGATCTCGGCTTGTTTCTTGCTCCATAATTTCATCCGGACTAACATGGATCACGACCCAATGGAGGATGCGTTGGATGCTGAAGTTGATTTGAATGCAGTCGGGGAACAAGAAGAAGACGGGGCATACATCAATATGGTCCAATCTTCAAATGAGTGGACTGCATTTCGCGATGAGCTTGCAAACTTTATGTGGAATGCTCGCTTAGCTGATCTTCAATAAGCTAACATTTAGGAGACATAATTTTTCATGATGGTTAAGTGTATGCCGTGTTGCTTAGGACATTAATTTATGTTTTTCAGTTTTATTTATTTAGTCGAACTTGATCATATGTCAATTACAATTGAGCAAGCTATTATTACCTCCATTGTCTATACTGATCTGAATTGCTATTGCTACTAGTAGTCTGCTTCTTAAAAAACTTGCGGGTAATAATACACTATTGGTGTTAAAGCTATTGCAGGAAATGAGCAAACATCCATTGGAAACGGAATGTGATATAAATAAAGTTATTTCCTCAATATCGCCATTGCAAGCGCGACGTTTTCATCATGTCGAGAACAAATAATTATCGTACTGTAATAACTAGGACAAATACACTACCATATGCATAGATCTTAATGATTGGCATCCGTGGTCATAATCACGATTTTCGTGCGAATCGGTGGGACGGAGAGGGATTGTATTTACATGGACGTAAAGGCGAATTTAACTTGTTTAGTTTCATCGTGTGCATATTACTTATCACACAATTATAACTTAAGCATAATAGAATTATTTCAACCCACAAAATGAAAATGTTAGATCACTAAACTTTCTTGAAAATGTAGTCTAGTAAAATACAGAAGCTAATATGTGTAAGTCATTATACATTAATGTTATTACGGGGTAATATTCTAAAAGCAAGTATCAGAACTGGTTATCCGAAAGGCAACGCAATAAGTTACAATATTGTCGTAGGACCAAAAGGGGGTAGACATAGAATAATATCCATAGTTACATATCAAAGTTCCATCGTACGTGCAAAACAAAGTACACACTTGTACAAAAACCACCCTAAATCGATACTGAATACGATGTTCTAACATCGTCGGATTATAAACAAGCAAAAACCAAGTGTTGTACTAAATAGAAATAAGTTTAGTCGACATAGAGTTATATCTATACGTGCATCAAGTACCCTTGCGAAGGATACGGGCAATGTAAGGGGCACGTGCCTCATCAGCGAGCCCCAAAAACAATTCCATTCGTCCAGGCTTCTCCATGAGTATCTCCCCCACGTCAAAAGCTTCATTCAGACTTAGACCTGATATGTTTTGCAGTATACCCCAAAGTTCACCCCTAGTCTCCTTAACTGCAGGTTTCTTTGCAAATTTCTCTTCGAAGGACTCGTACTTCTTAACGTTAATTTGCTGCATCTCCCCGACAAGATCAACTAGTGCGCTTATGCTGTCATCAAACTGCCGTTTCCTCTTGTTCTTCGCTGATTTAGAATTACCGGTTGCTGATTGAGATTGGCTTTCTTCGGCATTCGAATTGTTTAGTAGGTCCTCGGTGTCGCCCATGAACTCATTATCAGCAGTAGGTTGTTGAGTGTTCCCACCCCCAGTGTCTTAAATTGGTTCATTTACCATCTCCATGTACAAAGAAGCTCCCTCTCCATTTGCTCGATCCTTGCCGAACATTACTTGCCAATCTTCGTAATAATCCCACGATTTATCACGCCATTTTCTGATACGATCATCACCATACGACATATAGAAACCGTTAGCACTAATTCCTGTAAGACTGATCCAACAATTACACAAACTACAATTAAACACCACAATTAAAATGCACTGGGACTCAATGCAAATTAAGAAGCAACTAACTACGGTGCAACATGCATGAAGCAGTAACCATGTAATTCAATAAAGTAGTGATTGTTTCCATTTCATGGTTCAAATGGCAGATTCAAATCCGCAAGGGGACTATTTTAACCAATGATGTAAGGTGTATAAGCAATAACTTACCGCACAAATTCCTTCCCACTGATCGTTGTCACAATCAATCTTGTTGTTACCGTTTAGATTAAACCCAACCCCGCTAGTATTCAAGATGTCCCTAAGCTTAGCGTAAGTCCTTTTCCAGCCGGTCAATTTGGAGTCGATGTGTGGCTTCCCCTTAATATCGGTGCCGGGAAAAGACTTCTTCATCGCTGCTTCGAGATCACGATAAGTCCCCGGCTTGAAGCCATTGTCTTTCTTCCACCCTTTTGCGACTACGGTCCTCACCGCAGCAATCAAGACTTCTTCCTCTGATTTGGACCATGATCGGTGTGGTACCTTTTTTTTCCCTATACACAGTCAACATGTTGTTAAAATACATTCGCCTTATCGGGGAATGTAATTATAAATTCATCAAATAAGTTAACATAAAAAAGGGCATTCACTACTGAACCACAACGAAGATAGAAGGGCACCCATTAACAAACCATGTATCGAAACATACATATAACTTCATTATATCGCAATTTATTTAATATAAACACTGTTCTAAACAAAGAGGGGATCAGTGGCAGTATTCGTTGCTGCAAGTAGTGAGGCATGGTTCATTGAATGTTAGTTTCGTAAACAAATTCGTAATCAAGTAACAAACTGAAATGATAACTGACGAGATACCACACATTGACATAATAAACCCATTAAATTTGGTTCAACACAATAATGGTTGAATTAGGTCAAGCAATAACATTTATTCATGCGAAGAAAAATGTAAGCCTAGTGTCGGGCATTAGGGCAGAGATATGGAGTAGCACAAGCGGGCGGTGGGAGTATATGCCCTAAAACCATTGACTTACCTTCCGTGGCAGATTCCATCATTTGCTGAAGTTTTGATGCTGAGGAGAGCTGGCGAACGCCGGACAAGCAGGAGGTGGAGGTTGCGATGGCGCGGACGACGAATCCCGATTGGCGGGAACCCTAGAAATCGTGAAATGGTGGAATGAGAATGCGCCATCAATTCTCGCGTTTTATACCTGGTACTAAGTAAATAAATGAAATTTTTAGGGGTACAATGGTAATTTCCCAATCAAAGATGGCACT
>JAOWBJ010128766.1:0-13028 GCA_028566335.1 Monarda citriodora | reverse complement strand
TTTTTTCACATGCCTATTGAGAATGGTTACTTTTTTAACATACCCATTAAAAATGGGTAGAAAGCCTTATTTCCACTTTAAATATTGTCATGTTTGAACAAATGTCAGCCGATTTAGTGGTGATTTCAAAATAGGGTGGGCCCACATATATCTTGTTTGGTTCACATGTGTATTTAGACTGTATAATAGGGTGGGCCCATATTCTTTTTTTATTCATTGTGACAAAGTGTCCAAAAATACCATCTTAGCCTTGTCCCTTTCTATTATTTACGAAACAACCCATTTCTTCTGGTAATTCTTGATTACACGATGAGAGAGAGAGAACAGCGGAAATCCCTCGCCGGCTCCACCCATGCCCAGTCAATTCTTCAATTTCTTCAATTTCTCTCTAAAACATTTCCGTGGCAAGTTGCGCCCAAAAAGAAAAAAAGGAAGATCTTTATTAATTTTATTTTAGGGTGTCGGAACCTGCTTCTCTTCTGATGAAATAAAACAGACAGGTTATCAGAACCTGCTTTTCTTCCGCCGCCGTGAAGGAGGAGGAGGCGGATCAGGTGAGATGGCCGACGACGGGGAGTTCGCCGACGATGGGTTCTCGCAGAGCTACAAGCCGTCGTGGTAGGACACCAGCACCGCACGTCATACACGATCAGATTCCATTGATTTTTCTGGATTCCATTGAGGTTGGAGAGTGGAGAAGATTTTAGAGGGTAAAATGGGGTGAGGAAATTTTTGAAGAGGAACTGTTGAAGGCCTGAGTTGGGGAATCAGACGCAAAAGACCATATTAGTTTCCCGGACGAAACAGTACTTTTACTCGCTGCCCGATCGAATTTCCCAGGCAACAGGGTTTTGCACACAAGGAAACCAAACGCCGTAATAGGCCTTCAGTAGGCCTGATTTGCGGCTCAAATCAGGGCAACACGGCCCAACACGGCCAAACCAAACACGCCCTGGGCAAGCTGAAAACTATTTTTAGACTTTATTAAAAGCAGCCTCAAAAAAGAAAATTTATTTCTAAATACGGTCAAGTATGGAATTAGTGGACAAAATGTATATGAATCGTACACTTCATGAATATTAAGATTACATTTAAGTTTTAGAATCCATTTTAATCCACCTTCACATAAAATAAAATTATGTATAGTGACATTCTAGATCACGTCCTACAAATAAACAATATTAATCCGTTTGTCTTTTCCAGGAAATAACAAAAACAAAACCAAGCATAGCTTAAGCGTTCCAATAATAGCTCTA
Source organism: Monarda citriodora (assembly GCA_028566335.1). Taxonomy (NCBI): domain Eukaryota; kingdom Viridiplantae; phylum Streptophyta; class Magnoliopsida; order Lamiales; family Lamiaceae; genus Monarda; species Monarda citriodora. The sequence continues at coordinate 11,772 of JAOWBJ010128766.1, read as the reverse complement.
CTTTGCTGTATACATCTTCATGCGCGTTGCGGCGGGAAGAATTATACATAAATTGTGTTTGTGTTAGGATGTGAATGAATTTATTAAGCAAGTCAAAAATAAAAATTAGATATTACTGTAAATATATTGGACCAGAGTAGGTCCAGAAATAAAATTAAAAAGATTAAGAATAAATGCACCGTCGGGAATCGAACCTGAGTCTGTACTGCGCATCACTTTATTTTTGGTAAAAAGCGGCGGTATTTTTGACATTTCACATATCACGAAAATGTAACACTTTCTATATATAGAGGTGGATAATTATTATATAGAAGTACAGATAATCTCAATCTTACCCTCAGTCCCTTATACAATATTATTTCTGGATATATATAACGAGATTTTTAGGTGATATACTTCCAGAAATTTAATTTAAAATTGATATTCTTCCTTAAAAAAACACTTACCTCCTCCTTTTTTATGGTCGTTCTCCTCTTCTCCTTTTTTCGGTCATCTGATCTTGCAGGTATCTTATTTTTTACGGTTGTAATTTATATTTTGCCAATATAAAGAAATATGAAGAAGACGTTATTGTGCTTTTATAATCCGGTTGCAAGATTCCGGAAAAAATGGCGAGAGACTCAGAGGCGAGAGTTCCTACAGAAGAAAATGGCGAGCAAGATTCCGACTGGACACAAGTCAGATATAGAAGGAAAAGAAGCGAGATGCCCCCCCAAAAACCCACCATCATCACCTACTACGTTGGGAATTTACCGGAAAACACCACCGGGAAAACCCTCTGGAAAGCTTTCCAAGATTCAGGACTAATCAGGGACGCCTACGTAGCCACCAAGAGGGATGCTCGAGGCCGGAAATTTGGCTTCATCAGACTGGAGGACACCGGAAGCCACATGGTAAGTCTGGACCTTCTAAAACAAACAAGAATAGGAGGCCTCCCACTCGCCGTCTTCCCAGCTAAGTTTGACAGGAACAAGAGGAGGATCAGTCAACCTCCGTCCACCCATACCCCCTCTCATACACCATACTCATCCCATGCAAAACCCCACCCCACCAACCTCCGAAAACCCAACTTCACTTACAAGGAGGCAGTAGCCGGCAGCTCTTCACCTAAGCCCCTATCCATCCGTTACAACGGCTCGCCTTCCCCTCTCCTCCATAACCTCAAGGAGAAGGCTTTAATCATCGTGCTAAATGACCTCACTTCTTTCATCAAGGTTGAAAACTCTATTCATCAAGGAGGATTTCCATCAGCCTCAATGCACTATATCGGTGGTCTCTCCTTCCTGATCTCCCTTGACTCCACAGAGGAGGCTTCCTCCCTCTTGGCCTACTGTAATTCCTTCAAGGAGGAGCTAACTTCACCACCGGAAATTTGGAAAGGGCAATGCGTCGATCATGGCCGACTGGCTAGTATCCAAATTATGGGTGCTCCTCTTATCCTCCGAAGCAACGATTTCTACAACTCAGTTGCCGCCAACTTCGGGAAAATCGTTATTGGTGCAAATGTTCAGGATTCCTTTGAGGCTTCATCCCCTCAAATCTGCTGTTTACTCCCATCCTCCTCCCCTACCATCAATGAAAAAGTCCATATTCTTTGGGAGCATTATTCCCTCCAGATTAGGGTTCTTGAATCCACCTCTCCCTCCTTCTCCTTCCCTTGGTCATCTCCCCCCTCCACTCCCCATCCCGATCCCACTCCTGAACCTATCCCCACCTCTCCTCCGCACACCTCCCAGAACCCTAGTATCTCGCCGGAACTTGATCCTCCTCCCTCGGCGGCCGTGCTACCAACGTTCCCCCTCAACCCTAATTCGCATCTCTCCTCTTCGATCCCACAAACTGCATTTAATGGCTTGTCTGGCATGCAAAGTCACCACCCCTCCCAAGACACCTCTCTCCCTCCTACCGTTAACCCTCCTCCCAATAATCTTTTTCCCCACACTTTCCAAGCTACTCATAATTCCTCCACTAATGACCTTGTCTCGGCAGGACGCTCCAGAAAGCGTTCTCGAAGCCCCTCTTTCCCCTGCCCTATCTTCTCTCCTTTCCAACCAAACCTGGACTTAAACACCAATCCCCTCGTAACCATCTCCAACCAGCCGCCTCCTCTTAACTCTCTTCCCCCTGTCCCGATTCTCTCCTCGAACCTAATTATTCCCCTGACCACCCCCTCTAATCCCGAGGCCTCCTCCATCCCCTCTGTCATCTCGGATACATCCATCGCCTCGGAAATCGTCCAGACTATCCGCCTCGGGACACAACTCGGTTTCGACCTCGAGAACTCACAATCTATCATTGCAGAGGCAATTAATGGCGAGAGGAGTTCTGATATTACCCCATGAATCTTCTCTCCCTTAATATCCGAGGCGCCCACGGCCCCACAAAGGCTGAATGGGTCAGAGGCCTCGTCACCGCGCATGGGGTTCACTTTCTTGCTCTACAAGAAACGAAGTATCAGTCCAACTTTCACTCTCACGCCGGCAGATTCTGGGGAAAATCTGCATATAGAAGCTTGGTTGTTAACTCAACTGGCCGTTCGGGAGGGCTCGCATCTATCTGGGATCCTTCCTTCTTCCGTGTTCAAAGTTCACAAGTTAATCATTGTTTCCTCCTCACCTCTGGCACACTCACATCCTCCAACACACTCATCAACATAGTAAACATCTATGCTCCCAATGATGCCGCAGAAAGAAGGAACCTCTGGAACTCCCTTCTTCCCCTAATCGTGTCTCTCCCCGGCTGGTGGATTCTCCTCGGAGATTTCAATGAAGTACGAAGCCCCGAGGAAAGATTGAACTCTGCTTTCTCCCTCTCAAATGTTACCCAGTTCAACAATTTCATTGCTCAAGCGGATTTGCTTGAATATAACCTGGTCGGTCGGAAATTCACCTACACCACCGACAACGGATCAAGCATGAGTAAGCTTGATCGATTCCTAGTGAGTCGTGACTTCCATGATGCATGGCCTAAAGCTACGACCTCAGCTTTGGCAAACCGCGCCTCCGACCACTGCCCCATTTTGCTCTCAACTGTTCAAGTTGATTTCGGTAAGCGCCCAACGAGAATCTTCAACTCATGGCTCGACTTGCCTGGAGCGAACGAGATGATCACGAGTTGGCTGCAAGACTTCCATTTCGATGGTCCTCCAGACCTTGGTTTCCAAGTGAAACTCCGATGGCTAAAAAATAAGCTCAAGGCCTGGGTTTCCTCCATTAAAGCCAACATGGACCAGGACATTAGAAGGAAAATTTCCAAACTTGAAAACTTGGACCTAATTGCAGAGAGCAGGTCACTCACTGAGGAGGAAATGGAGGAAAGAATTTCATATAAGCTCGCCATCCAAAATCACGATTACATGAAGTCGAGGGATCTAAAACAAAAGTCAAGGAATCGGTGGGCAAAAGCCGGAGACGAAAATACGAAGTTTTTTCATAGCGTTATAAACGCTAACACGAGCAGCAACCGTATCCACGGCATCCGCATTGGGAATGACTGGATTTTGAACCCTCCGCTGATCAAGGAGCATATCCACTCCTTTTTCAGTTCCAAATTCGCCGAGCCCTTGCCGCAAAGACCAACTTTGATCTGCCCACATCTCCGCAAGCTTAACGACCTGGATGCAGCCACCTTAACCCAACCTTTTTCAATCCAGGAAATACATGAGGCTGTCCTAGCCTGTGATGGGAACCGTGCCCCCGGACCAGATGGATTTAACATGTCTTTCATCCGGAAATACTGGAACCTCCTCAAGGAGGACCTTCGGATCACCTTCGATCATTTTTACCACGGTGAAACCCTCCACCCGAGCTGCTCTTCATCTTTCATAGCCCTCATTCCTAAAGGAAAAGACCCCGGCAGCCTCTTTGACTATCGCCCAATCAGTCTTATCGGCAGCCTCAACAAACTAGTGTCAAAGGTCCTCCTCAATCGCCCCAAGCCTGTCATCTCCCACCTCATTTCAGATGAACAAACAGCCTTTATAGCGGGTAGAAGCATCCTCGACGGCCCTCTCTCCATCAATGAAATAATACCATGGCTGAAAAAGCGACACCGCGAAGCCTTCCTCTATAAGGTCGATATCGAGAAAGCCTTCGACACCATTAACTGGTCATTCGTTGAATCCATCATGATCCAAATGAACTTCCCAGCGAAGTGGAGAAATTGGATCTCCTCCTTAGTTCGATCCGCAAAGGCCTCCGTTCTCGTAAACGGTTCTCCTACGCAGGAATTCTTTTGCTCTAGAGGCCTTCGGCAGGGCGATCCCCTATCTCCTTTTCTCTTCATTACTGCTATGGAGGCACTCACAAGTATAATGAGGAAAGCGTGCAGTGATGGACTCTTTAGAGGTCTCAATTTTGGTCCCTCTTCTTTCACTATTTCCCATTTCACATATGCAGATGATGTAATCTTCTTTGGTGACTGGGCACTGGACAATGCCATGGCTCTAAAACGCATATTGAGATGCTTCTTTCTTGCCTCGGGTCTCAAAGTAAATCAACGGAAGAGCAGCATTTATGGTATAAAGGTTGATGACCATCAAATTCAGATTATGGCTCGTCTTCTTGGCTGTGCTCGTGGGACTTTCCCTCTTACCCACCTCGGGCTTCCCGTTGGGTGCAACATGAACCTCGCAAGAAATTGGAAGCCATTCATAGAGGTTTTCAACTCAAAGCTCGCCCACTGGAAATCAAAATCACTATCTTTCGGAGGTAAAATTACACTTCTCAAGTCCATTTTAAACTCACTTCCCACATACTTTTTCTCCTGCTTCAAGGCCCCAGTTGGTGTCATAAATACTCTCGAGAGAATCCGGCGTAAGTTCTTTTGGGGCGAAACGAATGAACATACCAAAATGCAGTGGGTCGCGTGGAGAAAATTTACCGCTGCCAAAGAATATGGAGGTATGGGATTCGGTTCACTCCAAGCCCTCAACTTATCGATGCTAGCTAAATGGTGGTGGAGACTAAAAACCGAACGTACGAGCCTATGGAAAAATATCATCCTCGCTATCCACCATAACAACCGCAGCCATCAAGACTTTATTCCCCACTCATCACTTGCCAGTCCATGGAAGCAGATCTCACAAATCAGTCGAGAGCTTTCTAGTTTCGGCATAAACCTACAGGAGCTTTTCCTTCCAACATCGCTTCTGTTCAATCACGACAACCCAGCCTCCGCGCGATCTTGGACTTGGAAGCTGACCCCTTCCGGTACCTTCACAGTCAAAAGTATTCGACTTCTTATTGAAAAATCTTACTCCTCAGCCACTCCTATTCCACTGGATTGGAACTCTTGGGTGCCTCAAAAGGTGAACTTTCTCGCTTGGTGGATCCTTCATAACGGTCTTCCTACAACCACAAACCTTGCTCACTGAGGTATACACATGGCCTCCACCTCATGCCCTTTCTGCTCCCTTGAAGAAGAATCCACCATCCATATCCTTGGCAACTGCCCAGCCGTGTACTCTGTGTGGGAAGAGATCTCTCGGTGGTGCAGGATTCGACCTCTAATTTTTCTTGAGACCTCGGATCTTCTATCCATACACAAAAGGCAACGAGGCAACAAGAAATGGCAAAAAGTGATACACTTAGTGGCTCTCACAACTCTTTGGTCCATTTGGAATCGACGAAATGAGGTTATCTTCAACAATGGGACTTTCGAAGCAAGGCAGCTATTGGGAGAGATTAAATCGGTTAGTTTCCTTTGGTTCAATAATCGTGCAAATGTACCGCCGATAAGTTGGAGAGATTGGACTGCCTTTAACCTTTGTAATCTTGCTCTGTAATCCTCTTTGATTTGTTAATCTTTGTATTAACAAGTCTCATCAATAAAATCTCTTTGTTTGCCTTTCAAAAAAAAATTACTATCTCTATCTCATATGATTAACTTTACAATTCTTTTTGGTTCATCTCATTTATTAGATTTATTCTTTAATATCCTTAAAGAAATGAAGAAGTAAATTGGAAATTATAAAAATGTCATTTCTTTATTGCGGTATGTGTCTTATTATCCAATTTCAATTATATCATCTCACATATTAGTCTTACTAGTACTCGCCCCCGTGCGATGCACGGTCCGATACAGTGCATAGCATTCGTTTTGTACTTCCATCAAAATTATATAATTACATTATATAATTACACCAAAAAATAGAATTTCAAGAATATAATATATCATGAAATTTTCGGCTCATTATTTATAATCGGCCCATTATTTATAATCAACCCATTATTTATAATTCTTCATTTACTTCTAAAATTATTTATATGTATCTTATGTATAATTCTGGACTAATAACATTTTTTTTGTCAAATCATTTGATGAAGGAAATAGTACATTCTACGGGGCATTAAGACTATGTATCTGACGATTCAAGGTCAGATCTGGAGAATTTTTTGACGAAAATTATATATCTGCTATGTGAGTCAATTGTTACTGTTAAATTGTCTTTTCTGTAATACGTATCTTACTTATTTGTTTATGTAGTAATAAATTAGACTAACAAATTATTTTGTAAATATTTCGTTGAAGGTGATTAACCATACTCTTCAGATTCCAATCTGGAGAATAAATGTCCAAATAAACAGATTCTACACTGTAAGTACTCGACCCTTGTACTGAAATATTTTATAATCTTTTAACTATTTTTTCATAAAACAGTTGCAATTTTTAAATATCAAAGTTTCCAAAATATAAATATGTTGAATATTTTAAATATGAAAGTTTTATATTATACATGAGATAGAGTAATAAAACTTGATTTTAGATATGTCGATTCACATTCAACTCACAATCTGCATGCTATATACGTTATATGGAATATATCTGCAGATCACTTGTTTATGTTGTTTAAATAAACTTCGTTGCCAACTTACAATTTAAAAGTACTTTTTCATTCACATTACAGATGAACTGAGCATCAAATATAGTTTAAAATAAATATTTATCTACACAATATATACGAATAAACATGGATCTCTGATCGCAATATTGTCCAATACGTCATTACAGTTATTATTTCATTTAAATTAATTATCTGCTCTGCAAGTTTTCCTATATTTAAACTGTAATTATAGCAAATCGTATGCCCTGTGAATTTCATTTTTTTACAGCAATATGTAATTATATTACAAATGTATTTCTTAAAACTAACAGCCCTTTTCATAAAATACAAATTATGCTACGAAGATCAAACAGTTTAGCATCAAGATGAAATACATCTTTGAAGTCAGTATGTTTAAGATATATTTTCTAGCTTTATACAAACAAAATTTAAAACATGGGAAAAGTATCAGTTTCATCCATTCAATCTGTAAGTGGTGTTATCTTTCTCTTCATTCTTCTTAACTGAACAGTCTAATCCTTCATGTTTTGGTGTTATCTCTGTTTACCAACTGCTGTGTGCGATAAGAATACTTGATGAATGGCTAATTTTGATTTTTTGCGATAAGAACCGATTGGAACTTATTTATGTTGCGACGCCAAATAGATGCATATACCCTGCAATATTAAGAGTCATTAGTATAGAAAAAAAAATTAGATGAGTAGAATGATCAGATTGACAACATGTTTACCAATTTGTCGTGGAGTATGCAATCCATTATCGCAACCTCGTTTTTATTGGTGTATTGCGGCTGCTTGTACAATTAACCAAGCGAAGTTGAAGACCAAACTTGCTATTGCCTTCTCCCAGATCTTTGACGAATGCAAACGTTGGATTACAGAACTGTTTTTTTGCACTGTTGTACTTTTTCCCACTGTGAGAATGCTCTTTAAATATATTCTGAATAACACATTTTGATGGGTAATGTGTTAGTGGATTTATGGCAGAGGAGTGGCGTTACATTGCAGTTGAATTATTTCACTAATGTGCTGACAGTTACTGAAGTTAATGGAGGTATTTTCATGCGGTAATGAGAGATTAATTGTAATATTTTAAAAAAATCAGAACTGGGCCCAAACTCTAAACATAGCCCCCATTTTACTCTTTATAGCCCCCTTTTTAAATAAATAAATTAAATTTATATTAATTTTACCATTTTGTCCTTTTAGCCTCTCATATTTACAATTACAACCAAACAATAATTGCAACCCTATAGCCCCAAATTACGATTAATATGAAAGAAAATATGTATAACCCGCAAGAAAGCATGATTGCTTGAATTGCAAGATTAGTTCATTAGACAATTAGTCACAAGTGCGCCCCATTCTTATCTCTGGATTAATGATCTCATCGTGTAAATCATCATGGTTATTCTCACAAACAACTGGCTCAGTTATCTAAACAGTGCTATCCTTTTCAGGCTCTAATCCCTCCAAACTTTTTTCTTATGCACAAACTTGTTCAATATTTTTGAAGCTTAACCGACAACCCGTATCTCCAATCTTGCTAATTGTTTAAAGTGGCCACAACTTTCTCAGCAGCCTCCACAGAGTCGCACTCCACAAGAGAATGCAACTTTCCACTGATTAGTTTATCCGCTATGGTGCATTTTTTCATCTCTCACTTCATGAGGATCTCGAATGGTATTTTTTTTATGTTTTCAGCTTCACCAAACACTCGATGAAGATTCTTTGCCAAATGATCCTTAGGTAGATTCTCCACTAATGCTGATGTTTCGCAAACTATTAGAACCTTCATTTCAAATAATGGAAGAGCATGAAGTCACTTCACCCTTTTCCATTATAGCTAACAACAAGAAAAGTAGAATCCTTCAATGCAGCAACAATCAATGATGTGTCTCTCGTTAGCTTCTTCATTTTTCTTAAATGATGCAACAACTCCAATTGAAACGTATCCTTACGCATATTCGGTAACATATTTCAGCATAAACTTGTCATTTGGCAAGTTTTCATCACTGAAGTAATACTCCACATGTTTGATAATCTTGCGTCGGTGATCATCGGAGAGAATAGAAGAAGACGGCGGCAAGCGAGGTTTGGTGATCTCTGGTGAGCTGACGGGGGAGAAATTCGGGTGATCCTCGTTGTGATCAATTTCATGATCATACGGCGGAGATTAAGCAGCGGGGAAGCTGATAACATCCTCCTGGCCCTAGGGTTCCATTGGAGAGAGAGCGGAAGAGAGCGAAGAGGCGTCAATAATGGAGAAAGGTAAAACTTCCCGCCCTTGTCGCCCCCTTTTCCTTCTCCCTCTCTGGATCTCTCGGGGATAGTTTCATTGTTCTTCCCAGATTATGAGTTAAGGGGCTATAGTGGTTATAGTTATTAATATTAGGAGGTTAAAGGGTAAAACAGTACGATTATTACTATTTTTATATTATTTTTAAAGTGGGGGTTATGAATAGTAAAATGGGGACTATATTTAGAATAACCCATTTTTTCCTGCAGCCCAAAGGAAAATAAACAACATTTAATTTTTTTTTAGCAAATCCGGCCAAAACCGATGCTTAATTGTCGGCAGTTATGTATTAAATGTGGAAGTTACCAATATACCCTTCAATTTAACACTAAATAACAAAATTACCACCGAATTCAATTGAAATTGAGATCAATTTGAGTAACTCGCTCTTTATATATAGTATATATTTATTGAAAAATAATGTGTTATTTATGACACCATCTAAAACAGTGACATAATATTTAATATGCATTGATGAAAAAAGCAAACATTGCCACAAAAACATGCCTGTGATGTGATGATTTGGTGCATGCATGCACGTATACCCACCTTAATTAAGTAGTACTACTCAGTATATATCCGGTGATGATATATATATATATATATTAATTAGTTAAAAAGTAAATTCGCAAAACTCTATAAATAGTGGAGAAGCAATATCATAAGAACTCACTTTAAAATTTCCACTATACATATCCCCGAAAAGGAGAGATATACATATCCCCGAAAAAGAGAGAAAGAAAATGAAGGGTGGTGTAGTATGTATGTTGGTGGCGATTGCTATGGTGGCAGTCCCATCTCATGTGGGCAGGTATTGAGCAGCGTGAGCCCCTGCGTCGGGTACCTCCAAGGCGGGGGGGCGGTGGCAGCGCCTTGCTGCAACGGGTTGAGATCCCTGAACCAGGCGGTGAGGACCACCGCGGATAGGCAGGCGGTGTGCGGTTGCATGAAATCTCTAGCGCCCAGAGTGGGAGCCAAGCCCCAAAACATTGACAGCCTCCCTCCTAAATGTGGCATCCCTCTTCCCTACCATTATCCCCCTCCATGGACTGTTCCAAATAAATAATATATCATCTCTCTCCCTCTTTCTAATTGATATATTGATTAATTGTATATATACTTGTGATGATTGCAGGGTGAAGTGAAGTGATGGGAGTTGGAGATCAATTAAGAATAAGATGTGGATCGTTATTTATCATATTTATGTAATTGTAGCTTTCCATGACTCTGATTATTGTCATAATTAATAAAGATGTGATATTAATATACTCGCGCGTCGTCTTTACGTTATACTACTATATCATTGCCCATCTTTAATTACAAATCACAGGTGATGAGTGATTATGTATATGTTCTACTGTATTATCACCAAACCAATAAGCAACTATAATAGTAATATATAGTTATCGACAAGTAAATATTCATTAATTACTTGCGCGTTATATTTTGTGTGTTTAATTAGTGAATTTTGCTCACAAGCTACCTACGTACTAGCAGAAAAGTGTGGGGATTTTCGTTTTGCGAACGTTTTTACCACAAATAATTTAGTTAGACGCCCAAGCAAGCTTTTGCAGTCTAATTATGTACATGTGTAATTCAGGTTATGTAATTATGAATAGTGATCACTTATTCATGTGGCAGCAATTAACTAATTAATTAATTGCCATGGAAACTGAGCTTCCGAGCCATGGGCAAAACGTACGCTTCCATTTCAAATTCAAGATCTTGCACATTTCCAAAATTTTCCGACCCTTTACATTCGAGTTCGAATCCAAACCCGAACCCGCATTTTCCTTGAGATCAAAACTCAATTTCATTCACAAATTCAAGGGCTTTCGCTGCAACCGATCCGGCAACAATGGCATTCTCAAAACCTCCAAGGTACCATTAATTTCATTTTCTGAATGCCGATTTTGTCTTTCGATTGCTGAGTCGCAATTCTTTGGTTGGGTTGAAAATTGAAGGATTATTGGTTCATCAGAAGAAGAAGGGGAAGAGGAAACCGTTATTGTTATTTGTTGTGGGTTGTGTTCTTCGCGGTCGTCGGCTGCTTCGTGATTATGCGGCTGCACTCTTACATCCGTTCAAGATTTTTATGGAATTTCTTTTGGATGGCATCCAATTATCCTGGGTTTTCCCACCAATTCTTCAACGTAATTCTTTCCTTCAAATCTTGATTTATTTTCTTTTTTTCCAAATGAATTAATTGAGAAAATATATATATGTATATATATGTATGTGTTACATTCTCAGGTGATATTCGATGGGCTTTCTCGATCTCTGGGTTTCTAGTCAGACTTCAACAAACACCGCAAGATATTGGAGAATACTCATCGCACTATTAGTCCCGGGCACTTAGCCTAGTGGACACCAAGGTGGGCAGTGGAACTTTAAGCTCTCAGTGGCGAGGGTTCGAATCCCATTGGGTTCGAATTTCATTGACCTAGTTTAGGTAGAATTATGAGTAGAATAGAATTTGCCGTTCAAAAAAAAAAAACTCATCGCACTATTAAATTAAACACCATCTTGTCACACACTATTTTTTGTTTTACTTATCCTATATTTATTTATAGAACTTTCGGCGTTGTGTTAGATTTCCATGGAAAGGAAAATACTGAGTTGCATTGCCA
>JAOWBJ010128559.1:0-13040 GCA_028566335.1 Monarda citriodora | reverse complement strand
ATGTGTCCACTGAGTGCTTCAAAGTACTCAGCCCTGCATACGTTTTCCCTGTGTGCAGGTTGAGCAGCTCGCGTGGGACTTGGAGTGACGGTAGCTGAAGCTCTTGGTGGTGTTCGTCCTCATACGAACATCCGAATTCATTAGTCACCTTATCTTCATTTCCATTGTACTCAAAACTTTCTAAGAGTTTGTAATAGTGGTTGTTACGCTGGGTTCAAAGGATAATGTTTTGTGATGGATTTTAATCTATGAACTTCGCTTTCCGTTCTTAAAATTTTATCAAGAATCAAATATGCCTACCATTTGTTAGACCTCCTCGGTGCTCCGGTACCGAGGCTATCTTCGTTACATCATACAACACTGTAAACAAACACTTAGTCTTAATGTCTTCGTCCACCCGCTTTCTGCTCGTACCACTCGTATGGTAGCGACCTTCAGACTCAGCTACCATTAGCGAGGTCTGGGGGTCATTACAGCTTTCACCGATGTCATATCCACTGGAGTTTCTGTTCACGATGTCTTGGTCGAAACCATGTCTGTCTCCGTGACCACAATCGTACCATCCACTAAGTCTGGTACGGTTTCTCCATCGATTGATTCCACAATCTCGAGCTTTACTACCATGGGAGTGAGTGGTTCTAATGGAGGCCTGACAAGGTCTTCATCCAGTTCGTGGACGTGGCAAAACCCTTTCTTGTCAAGTGGAGGTTCCGGTTCTTCCGGCTTTGCGGGTCCCTCTTTTGGAACTGTAGGTCCCTTTATCTTTGGGACTGTTGGTTCCACTAAACCATTGGAGATTTTAATGGCTTGAATGTGGGGGCCTTTGGGGCTCACATAAGTGTACCCGTGGCGGGTTTCGGCCACAAAACGTGTGGCTCCTTCATGGGAGCGAGTTCCACGCCTCGGATGATGCCGCCCGCTGAGAAGCCACCAAAGTTTAGTGGAGCTGACTTCAAGAGCTGGCAAAACAAGATGTTGTTTTATTTAATTACATTAAGTTTTGTCAAATTTTTACGAGAAGACGAACCTGCTACACTGAGTGAGCAAGAGATGAACTTCAATGTTTGGGTTGCTTACGATACTTGGCGAAATGGAGACTACCTATGCAAGAACTTCATTTTAAATTCTTTAGATGATAGCTTGTATAGAGTGTATAGTAGTGTAAATACATCTAAACAGATGTGGGATGCACTAGACAAAAAGTACCATAGCGATGATGCAGGTAGGAAAATGTTTGTTGTAACTAAATATTTAGACTACAAGATGATGGATAGCAAACCAATGATGGATCAAATACACGAGTTTCCACTCATTGTACATGACATCCATGCCGAGGGGATGGTACTTCCGGATGCATTCGCCGTTGCAACCGTGATTGAGAAATTCACCCTAAGTTGGAAGGACTTCAAGAGCTACCTCAAGCACAATTGCAAGGAGATGACTCTTGAAGACTTGATCGTGAAACTGCGCAACGAGTCCAATATGCGCAAGCAAGACAAGCCAAAGGCATCATTTGATGCTAAGGCGAATTTGGCGGAGCTTGGCGGTAGCTCCAACAAGAAGAGTGGACGCCTTAGTTCTAATGACAAAGGCAAGGGCAAGCAGAACGAGTCATCAAAGAAATTTGATGGCAACTGCTATAACTGTGGCAAGCATGGGCATACAGAAAGAGATTGAAAGACGCGTAAGAATAAAAAGAAGAAGCATGCCGCCAACATCACCGAGAAGGGTGAAGACGAGTTCTCGGCCGTGGCCACCGAAGAGGTGAACTTTTTTGATAAATAAGGTGGTTGGTACATCGACATGGGTACCAATTCTCATATTTGCTCCGAGAAGGATAAGTTTCATACTTATCAAATTTTTGAGGAGAGGAAGCTCAACATGGGAAATCAAGCATCCTCATAAATTGTGGGGGTTGGAGACGTAAAGCTTAGGCTTACCTCCGGAAAAACGCTTATCTTGAAGGATTATTTTCATGTTCTGGACATCTGCAAGATTATTTCGGGCTCTATTCTAGTTAATAAGGGGTTTAGACTAGTGTTTGAGTCTAATAAGTTTATTTTGTCAAAATTTGATACGTTTCTCGGAAAAGGGTTATATTTTCGGGGGACTGTTCAAATTAAATGAACTGGCTGTGTGCCAAGCACCAAATTCTAATGAAAATGCATCTACTTCCTTTTATATGCTTGAGTGCTCCAATTTATGGCATTGTAGATTAGGACATGTTAATTTAAATGCTATAAAATGTTTAGTAACTTTAGATTTGCTAAAGATGAATAAAGTCGATACTCAAAACAAATCTGAAGTTTGTGTTGAAGGAAAAATGACTAAGTTACCGTTTCATTCGGTAGAACGGAGCACTAAACCCCTAGAATTAATAAACACCGAAGTGTGTGATTTAAAGTATGTACAAACAAGAGGTGGTAAAAAGTACTTTATCACGTTTATCGATGATTGTACAAGCTACTGTTTTCTTTATCTAGTAAGAGGTAAAGATGAGGCTATTAAAGCGTTTAAAGACTTCAAAAATGAAGCCGATAATCAACTAAGTAGTCAAATTAAGATAGTTCGAAGCGATAGAGGTGGCGAGTATGTTGCACCTTTTGAGGAATTATGTTACAAAAGTGGTATAATTCGTCAATTGACTGCTCCATATTCAACTGGATCAAATGGTGTTGCTGAAGGCAAGAATCGAACTCTTAAAGAGATGATGAATGCTTTGTTGATTATTTTAGGGTTGCCCTAAAATATGTGGGGAGAAGCTGTTTTAACAGCTAACTGCTTATTAAAAAAAATTCCACTCAAATGTAGATAGGTTACACCTTGTGAGTTATGGAAAGGAAGAAAGCCACCGTACAAATACCTCAAAGTTTGGGGGTGTTTGGCAAATGTGTTAGTGCCTCCACCAAAACAAGTTACAATTGGTCCTAAGACGCTAGATTGTATCTTTATTGTGTAACAACCCAAGTTTTTAGAACCTCCTCGTAATAGGATAGCAAAGGATTTCTGAAGTTTAAATAAGAAAGTATGGTATGAGTTCGGTTGTGTTCAAAATTTTTGTGATCTTATGTGTTTTATGAGATCTTATGTGTTCTAACATACGTGTACTAACTTATTTCATTGGCTATGTGATAATTGGATCTATGGATTGTGATCATGGATGACTATGGGATTCAAATAATCATTGTTTAGTTTATTCAAGTTTAGTATTATAAAGTGACTAAGCTTGTCACTTGAAAATTATTAGCTAAGATAGCCCCGGTTTGGTTAAAGGTGAAACGACCCCAGACCCGCTAATGGTAGCCGAGTCCAGAGCTCGTTACCTTTCAGAGAAAGCGGACGGAAGCGCGGCATGAAGGAGCCGAAGGGATTTCCATGAGTACGTAAGTATCGTCTTTGTCTTAATTTTTTAAAAAAACATTTGCTTCGGAGGGTCGTAGATTAACTTTCATGGTAAGTAAACGACGAGAACAACTTTAGTGCCGAAACACTTTAAAAGTTTATTAAGAAATAGGAACATTTCCTTGGAACTCAAACATTTAGTTTCCAAAAAAAGGGGGTTCATACATTACTAAATTACACACAATGCTTGATCTTTGAAAACTTGGATAAAACACTTAGTATCTGGGACTACTACAGAAACCTTGAACAAAAGTAAACTGGAGATAACTGCGAACTGACTTCATTGCTCGTATGAGGACGAACACTACCAAGAGTTTCGGACCTCGGACATCAGCAAGCCGCTTCGTCACCCCGAACCCTCGCGAGCTGCTCAACATGCACACAGGGAAAATGTATGCAGAGCTGAGTACTTGAAGCACTCAGTGGACACGTGCCCAAACAATTTTAACCAAAGCCAGAAAGCGAGGACCATAGGGGTTAAATGAAAAACCTATGTCCTTAATAAATGAATAAATTTAATGTAAATAGAATGAAACCTCAAACTTGTGAAACCTTTACCTTGCCATACCTACCTTATAATAACCCGATCTAGGGAGAGTGGCCACTCTCCGCTAGAACCTCGATCCCCAACCTCACGGTAGAGTGAACCTGAGTGCACTACCTCGGGCAACACATGCCCGAGGCCGATCGTAAACTGAATCCTTTGCCCTTAGGCCGACAGGTAGGCAATATAGATAGATGAAACCTTTAAATAAAATATGGCATGGCATATAAACGTAAATAACTGTAGCTCGCCTCGGCGACTGGTCGCCGAAGGTTTTAAGTTAAAAGCCCACGCTGGGGTCTAGTTTAGAAAGCCCACCTCTTCGATTTCTTCTGTCTTCGGCACTTGCCGAGCTATGGAGACTCTTCCTTCGTGCGACCTTAACAAGAAAACCTCATAAGTTATTTTTGCTAAGCATGTCGGACTCTCGCCTAAGTCCGGCATCTACTTGTTTACTGGAATGTATGCGAACTGACCCTTGGGTCTATCTTAGGTTCTAGGAAAGCACTGGTTGTGACTTACTCAGGTTATCCTTATTAAAGTGACCGGAGTGTCCTGAGAATACTCTGGTCAAGTGTTGAAACCCTGTTACTACATCTATTAGTGGTGGTGAATTATATATTAAGTTCCGTGCTCGGTACTACATTGAAGAAGCCATAGGAGACCTATTTTCTTAACTTACCAACAGTTTACCCCCTCTTTTTTTTTTTAAAAAAAGTGTCAGACTTGGAAGTTTGAGGACTAGTTTTAAGACTCTTCTCAAAGGAAACAAGAAATTCAAAAGGAGAAATCCTAACATAACTCAGAGGCTCAAAGACACCCTAGACGTGTGCATGGATGCGGAGAATGCCTATGAAAAGCATGAATAAATTTCCTTGAACACAGTGGGACAACCGGGTGTGACTCAAACTCGATCCTTGGATTCTTGTGCTTCCTCACTGCTGTCGTGTTTTCTCTCAAGAAATATAGTTGAAGATTCAAATGGCAAAATTTGTTAAGCTGCTATGGAGAGGGTATTTATAGTGGAGGTGGTGTCTCTTAGGGTCTTGGGCCGGCCAAATGATTGGCACTGCTGGATTTTTGGTGGTGGAGACAATTTCTGAAAAAGGCAGGCTCAGGGTTGGTCAGTTTGGGCGGTGGCTCCAGCAATCGAGGGAGCATGCATTGGCTCAAGCTGATCGGACTCTTATTGGCTGACTCTTGATTTTCCCTAGATTATTGGGCTCGAGTACTAAGCAGAAATGTTCATCAACGTTGCTTGGTTTAACTGAAGAAACTGATCTATAAATTCAATTATTACAAGTGTGACTTCGGAAATTGCCGAGCACTACTAAGCTTTGGCACTGCCGAACACTAAATAGCTCTCTTGTCCTCGTCTCGCGTGGTGCGAGCTTATTCTCTTCGGCTACACCGAAGCAAACTTCGGACTTTACTGAGTGAGGTGCCGAGCACTTTGCCTTCAGCCCATCCGGGGCTTTCTCAGCTATAACTTTCAAGTTACAAGCTTCGTCACTTAACTTAAAACAATCTAACTAAGGATAAATCCGGAATCCACATCATTTATAATCACATTTCACATACCCATTCATTCACATAAGCAACAAGGTAAGTCAGTACACGTATGTTAGGGCACATAGAATCACACAAGGCACAAAGGATCACATAAGGCACATAAAACACACAAGATCACACGATTTCTTGAACATAACCGAACTCATCCCTTCTTTTCATTATCTAACTTTTCATGAAACCTTAGCCAATTGTTACAAGGAGGATTCTAAAACTTGGGCCGTTACACAACATTTGAGCAGTTAGAAGCAGAGGTGAACAAGAAGGATGAGGAGATCATTCTACAAAAGGATATTGTCGCTGCACTGGATGCAACTCTAAAGGACCAGTCGAAGAGCGTAGAGCAAGAAGTCGCTATGTACAAAGCGAAATTATCGAAAGAGATACGGTTGCTCATTGCTGAGCTCGAGCAAGCGAAGATAGAAATCGCCCGACTGGAGAAAGAGAAGGAAGTTGTGACGGCAAGCAGGGAGGCTGAGAAGAAGGAGAAGGAAGAGAACATAGCGGAGATTGCAAGGCTCAGGGAAGAGCTTGCAAAAGCAAAAGCCGATACTGATAAACAAGTGCAAGCGGCTATTTCTAATGTTGTCGGCGTCACCCCTCATTTTAAGAAACTTTTCTCGACCTGTTTGATCAAGGAGGTTCCAGCGATTGTCCATTCCACCACAGGACTTTTGCTACACATGTTGGAGACAGTAGCAAGGGAGGCCGTGAAATCAAAAGTCAGACCCTTCAGTGCACAATCACAACAAGCCGCTGGCGGAGATATCGGCATGGGGGAAGAACAGAGATAGCTTGTCCCAACTGGTGGCATTACACTTCGTGAACCAGCACACCTAGTGCCGTAGTCACAAGCTCTTATTTATGATGATATATGCAACACCGCAGAGGATAGAGGACAGAAGAGAAATGAGGTTGATGTGCCAGCAGCAGAAACGGATCAGGCTCTGAAGAAGCAGAAGGCGATCGTGTCTGTTGATGCTGAGGTCGACGCAGGGGAAGAGACACAAGCAAGAAAGGAGAAGAAGAAAAATCTGAAAGAGATGATCAAAGTAAAGAGCACCAGGCTTTACAAGAATCTCTGCATTCAGTATACGCCTGTAATGGCCCGAATTTCAGAATAAATAAAAATAACAATTTCATTCCAAGGTTTCTACTATGTTTGATTTCATAAAGAGGAATTCAAGTTATTTTACGGTTGAGATGAAAAATTAATTAATTGAAACGTTTTCTTAAGGTCAGCGCCTCATGTGCCTAAGGTTAAATTGTGTGATGACTGCTTGCTTTAGGAACTTAGCGGGTAGCTATGCTATGTATGATTAATTGCTTGAAAGTGATCCTTGAGTCGCTTGAGTTTTCTTCGCTAAGGGTGTAAGTTGAAAGAGTCCTAAACGTAGCGGGTCCGTCCAAGCAGTTCGGAGCGGCTCGGAGTTCGCTTCAAATTCCAGAAGCGAGGTATGAGTCTGCTCGGGGTGAGCAAAAGTGAAGTATGAAGTCCGCTTGAGCTGAGCGATAAATCGCACCAAGTGAACATCGTGAGCGAAGCGGATTCATAGGCATCCGCTCAATCTAAAATCTTTAGTTATCCTGAGCAAACAATTTACAAGCAAATATAGTAAAAGAGGTCTAGAGCGATTTTGTACACCGAGCGAGTTCGCTCTGGGAAGTCCGCTCGATAAGCAGAAAGCGGAAGTCGGCGAAGCTGACTCGAGAGGCGCGCCATGCGAATTAATTAGGTGTCAGTCAACTTTGCTTTTTCTGCAACACACCACAACCCTATTGGCTAGTACTAGATGTCCTTTCCTGCAAAAGCCTTACTATTTTAATTATTACAAAAACTTTTACTTTAATTCAAAAACATTAAGAGGATACCACACCCCTATAAATACCCCCACCATTAGGATTCACACACTTTACTGGCATTTCACAAACACCATTTCAAATTTAGAGAGAAAGTGAGAGAGGAGCTAGTCTAAGAGTTCATTCAAAGTTCGAGGTTTCAAGGTAAAAATATTCAAACTATTTCGTCGATTATCCTAGTATTTTATTTAAAACATAGAAGGAAAACCTTTTCAAATAATGGTGTTTTTATCTATGATGGGAGAAAACCTTTGGATTTTACCTAAGCGATGTTTTACCTAAGTTTTATCTAAGTCATCTCTTGAGCCTTGAAGTTTTCCTAACTACTGTGTCAAATGTTTGAAAGAAAGATAAACCAAAGTTCACGATTTCTCTACCCAAACAAGTTCTCTTCGCCTAGAAAATCTAAGGCCTTCACTGTCTTCACTGATTCTTTAAAAACTCAATCCTAGAATGTTTTCCGCTCCAGTTCAGACCTAAACATTATCTTCGATAGGATTAGGAAATCCTATTTTCTACTAGAGATTTTCTCGAGAAAAGAAAAATAAGTAAAAATGCTCTGCTAGAGCTTTTCGTGAAATAAGAAAGATAGACAAAATCACTCCAATCTATCTCTAAAAAAAGCGATAAGTTACCCTCGAGCAACTAGTCGCCGAGCGAATTTCTTTTAAAGCGGTTAACGGCTATGTTATTTCACCATTGCTTTTCTTTTAGAACTAAATGTAATGTGAAGAGATTCATGTTATAATTCCTCTCTGTCAGCTGTGTGCCAAGGTTTCATGTTACGATCGGCCTGACATGTGTTGCTCAGGTAGTGCACTAGGTTCGATTTGCTCAGGCAAGCGATAAAGGTTCTAGGTTGAGGTCGGCCAACCTCCCTAGATCGGGTTATTTAAGGGCAGATATGGCAAAGAAGTAAAGTAAAGAAGGTTTCATGAGCTAAGGCTCTTTCTGTACTTTTCATGTTATTAATTATTATCATTTATCTTGTGAAGCGATTTTCGGGCTAAGTGTCCAGTGAGTGCTTTAAAGTACTCAGCCATGTGCACGTTTTCTGTAATGACCCAAATTTTAGAAATAATAAAATAAACATTTTTCGCTCTAAGGTTTCTACTATGCTTACTTCTAATAAGAGGATTTTGAGTCATTTGCTTTTGAATTGTTATCGTTAAGCGAAGTACCTTGTGTGCCTAAAATAGAGAAGAGAGTGATAACTGTTTGCATTAAGAACTTAGCGGAAATAGCTAAGCTAAGTATAATTAGCCGTTTAAAGCGATCATTGAGTCGCTTGAGAAAGTGAAAGTTGAAAGAATAGCGAGTTCGCTCTAAGTAGTTCGGAGCGGCTCGGAGTTCGCTTCAGTTTCAGGAGCGGTGTGTAAATCCGCTCGAGCAAGCGGAAGCGAGTTGTAGAGTTCGCTTGAGATGCTTCGAGCAGACAATTTGGGCGAGCGGATTCACGATTATCTGCTCCGCCTAAGAATCTTTAGTAAGCAAAGTGGTTTTCAAGTGAGTAAGATAGGAAGGGTTTCAAGTGATTTCCTAACGAGCGAGTCCGTTCGGGGAAGTCCGCTCGAGGAGCGGGAAGCGATGTCGGCAGAGCTGACTCGAGAGGTACGCCAGACGCATTTATTATGTGTCAGTCAACCTTTTTTTTCTGAGAACACGCCACAACCCTATTTGACCAGTACTAGGTGTTATTTTTTTGCAAAAGCCATACCGACTTAAATGCATCAGACTTTGCTTTAATTCAAAAACTTTTATTTTCCTTTTTATTTTATTTTATTCAAAAATCATAAAAAGAAGGGAGTGTCACACCTCTATAAATCCCCCCATCTTTGGAACTTACTTACTTGACTGCAACTTCGTAAATTTACTCGAAACTTAAAGAAAGAGAGAGTGAGACCGAGAGTAAGAAGAACCGGCTGAGAGCGTTAGTCCAAAAGATTTCCTTCGGAAGTTGAAGTTTCAAGGTAAAACCCCGACCATTTTCTTTAAACTATCCTAGTGTTCTACTCAAAGAGCTTAGCAAGAAATTCCTTTCGAAACAAAAGAAGATTTCATTTATGTTTTAACTAAAGTTCCGCTTATAATTCTGGCTATGTTCGTTATTTTGAAATTATCTCTTAAGCTTTTACGTTTTCAAGTTGCGATAACAAATGTTTGAATGAAGCTGAACCAAGGTCTATGATTTCTCTACCCAAATGAGTTTTTCTTCACCAAAGAAAATTTAGGACCTTTGTTCTTTTCACTGAGCACCAAAAGACCCAAAATGCTAAGTGATAAATGTTTCTGTCCCAGTTTAACCTCGGGTGTTACCTTTGATAAGAGTAGGAAATTCTATTCTCTGCTAAAAGCTTTTCTCGTAGTAAGAAGAGCGAGTAAGAATATTCTATTAGAAGTCTTTCCTCGACATAAGAAAGATAGCCAAAATCGCTCCAGCCCCTTTCTAGTTGAAGCAATAAGTTAGCCGAGCGAACTAGTATCTTAGTCAAGAGTATAGTCCTTATGCGTATTTTTCGCTCTTATTTTCTTAAGGGAACGTAAAGGAAGAGCGGTGAACGTGACTGTGAAGCGACCACCACCTGAGCAACTAAAGGTGGGCTTTCTAACTAAGTACCCCAAGCGGGTTAAAACCCTCGAGCGACTAGTCGCCGAGCAGATACTTTTGAAGCAAGTTTACTCAGAGCGGATTTTAAGTCGCTCTCTTTAAATTTGATGTTGTTATAAAGATGTTATGTAATCTATAATGCCTATCTATCGGTTGTGTGCCAAAGTTTCATGTTACGATCTGCCTAAACATGTGTTGCTCAGGTAGTGCACTAGGTTCGCTTTGCTCAGGCAAGCGATCAAGGTTCTAGGTTGAGGTTGGCTAACCTCCCTAGATCGAGTTATTAAGGGCAGATATGGCAAATAAGTAAAGAAGGTTTCATGAGCCAAGGCTCTTCTGTACTTATTATGTTACTCTTTATTACTACCCCCATCTCGCTAAATTAGACCCATTCTTCGTTTTGGTACATCTCATTTATTAGACCCATTTTCTAAAATAGCAAAGAATATGTGGTTGCCATTAACTCTATCTCCTCAGAATTAATTACAACCATACATTCCACTTTTCTTATTTCCTCCCCAAATAGTAATTGGGTCTAATATAATGAGATGGAGGTAGTGTCTTTTAACTTGTGAAGCGATTTCGGGCTAAGTGTCCACTGAGTGCTTTAAAGTACTCAGCCTTGTGCACGTTTCCCTGTGTGCGGGTTGAGCGGGTCATGGTCGAAATGGAAATGGTGGCGAGTGGGTTTTGGCGGAGCGGTTTCGTGAAAAGGCACTTGGTGATGCAAGTCGTCATATTTGTATCTTTCCATTTCACACATAAGGACATGGTTTTAGGGTCTTTTTCACCTTGGTCTTTGTTGCCAGATTCTCTTTTGTCTTTTCCTCTGCATTGCTTTTAAACTAGCATTTTGTAATGTAAATAAACCGCTTGGCCACTCCCGTTTGCTAGCCTTGTAATTCAGCAAGTGTTCACTATAGAGACAACCATCGTTTTCGACTTTTAGATCATGTTTTCGCTTGAAATTTTATGAGTAATGAGATCGCTCAAGTTAACGAATCCGCTTTCATTTCGTCAAGCGGCTTTGATCGCTTCTATTTTACTTATTCAATTATTCTTGCAAGGTACATTGATGAAACCTTTGATAAATAAGCAGTAATGGAAACCTTTTTAAAAGAACTCCATTTTTATTGGACTACAAGCGACTTACAAAAACCGCTCGGCCGAGCGAGAACCTACGAGCGGCCTCTTTTAGAAAATACTCTAAGTCTTTCATAACAACCCTCTTTCAAAGAAAACAACCTTCAAACAAGTTTTTAAAACAAATCCCAAGCGGGTAACCTGGTCCGCTCAATGCCCCCTTTCTTCGCTTGATTCAAGAGTTTCCGCTTCATTAGTTTCAATGCGACACGTGGCGACTCTTCGGGCCCAATTATCCATAAATCGGGTTCGGGTCGTTACAGAGACACTTAAAAATATCTTAACAAATTGGTGTAACGATCATGGGCGGTGGTAAGTGTGGCCAAGGGAGGTCAATTGACATCCTTTAAATTTTGATGATGAATATATATATAAAATATTTATACAAATATTAATTACAATTAAAATTCATAAATAATTAATTTATTCCTAATAAAGCTATTATTCGTAGGTTTTATTAAATAGTCGCACGTCGTGATTTGCTGTAAATTAGTTTTTTATGGATTATGAGGACGATATATTTTGTTATAAAGTTTATTTTTTACTCCCTCTGTCCTGAGGCATTAGTCACTATCGCTTTTTGCACATACCAAAATTTTGTGAGATAAAGAGATTTTAGAGTCATTTTCGACTACTTATTTTCATCCTTTTAAGGAAGTAAGACAATCAAACAGAACGTCCGAATAAGAAAATAAAAACGATTCCCGCATAATGGAGAAAATATACGTAGTATAATTTTAACCATTTTATGTAAATTCATACATCCGCCATTGATAACAATAGAATATTTCTTATGATATTTATATAAAATATCACGAGTAAAATGTCATAAAAGCTAACTAGTCTACCAGTGATTATATATATCTTAAAAAAAAGAGTTTTAATGCTACATTTAGGTCAATAAATCTTCAGAATTACCAGCCAACCACCCTGTCATATTTATTGGTAGGAGGCCAACTTAATATAGTTTTAGTAATAGGGTTATTATATACTGACATACATAATAAACTATCATTAGTTGCCAAATTATTTAATTCTCTCTATTGACAACTTAAATAAAGTTGTAAAAGATGGTTACATTTTATTTTATACTACCATTGTACACAAACGCGTTATGAGGTGAGCTAATGGTAGAGTGATCTGCTTATGGTAAAAAATAACACGCGTTCGAAAATCACATATGTTCCTATTGTTATTACTTTTTTCTTTCAAATTTAAATAATTGGTTGTTATCGGAGATTAAACTTTAAATTAACAAAAAAATTAAATAATTAGTTAAAGAGGAAAAAGAGCTATAAAATATTAGAATTTTAAAATAAAGTATTGGCTGGCTGTCAAAATTCCATACCTAGACAGATAACAGGTCAAAATCCAAGGAAATGCAGAAATGGAGCACCAGATCTACATTTTAAATAAAATAAAATAAAATAATATGGAGTATATTTAATGAAATTGAATCTCTTGTCGATGTATGAGATGGATGATGTCCAACTTCACTGAAAACAATATACTACTTGCCTCTTTCCACTTTATAGAACAAAAGTAGACATGGCATCTTTCTAATTTAGAACTCTTTCTATAGCGTATTAACTGCAAAAAATAAAGTAAAATGGTACAATCTAAATCAATCAATGCCATCTTACGCGACCCCAATTATATAACTTAAAACATAATCAAATTCGAGTGCACGATCACAAACACGAACACGGAAATGGGAGTAGTCGATAAATAAAACACGAGCACGCCTGCACACGAACTTGACTTATGATCATGTAATTCGCAAACAAGCTCGTTCTAAACAATATTCTCATCAAGAGTGTTTTGTACTACCTCCATCTCATTCAAATGAAATGATTTTGTTTTTACACACAAACTAAGATAGTGGGTATAAAGTGAGGATATGTGGGTGTAATT
>JAOWBJ010128558.1:0-25054 GCA_028566335.1 Monarda citriodora | reverse complement strand
TATATATGTGTGTGTGTGTGTGTGTGTGTGTGTGTGTGTGTGTGTGTGTGTGTAAAATAATACAAATGTGCATGTCAAGAAAAATAATAACGCGGAACGGAAGGAAGAGGAGCGGCTGTTTATGGGTCCGAGTTGATATTTCATCTTCGATCCTATTTGTATACCTTCATCTAATGTTATTATTGTATTTGGTTTAGTATGATATGAGGTGAAACCAATATTTTCAGAATCGAACCGGAAAGCGAACCAGTTTTCTTACCAATTCATTGGTTGGACCGGTCGTAGAGAACCGGAAACATCATAAATATGATAAAAAAAAAGTTGCATTTGTTGAACACTCTTGTTTCATTCTCTTCTCAAATTATGTACTTATTACTCCGTTTTGGGGCCGATAAGATATTATTTGATTCAAAAATAAAAAATAAAATAAAAAAATATCCGGTCCGACCAATTCGACCGACTGATTCACAGACACGACCGGTTGGACATGTAGACCCGGGCTGTTTTAACTACCGCGTCCCGGTTCGATTGGCCAGTCCGATCCAAGCTTGAAAACATTGGGTGAAACTACTTTACGCATAATATCAAATTCAGATATATTTTCAGTTACATACTAAGTTAATCTATACTACTATATAATAATTATTCACCCATATTGTTAGAAAGTGTTACCCTTTTCGTCACATGCAAAATGTCCAAAATGCCCCTGCATCCCCATAAAAAATGTGATCCACGGTACAGACCTGGGTTCCGAATTTTGTATTTATTCTTTTTTTTTAATTCTATTTTTCGGCATACTCTCACTCTCAAACCCAATAGATATTATTTAAACGAACATATAATTTTATTTTTAATTTGTTAAATAAATTAATTCACATTCCAACACAAACACATAGCGGTGTTCGCGATTTGGTTTGGTGCGGGTTGACACCAAACCAAAGCAAATCGTAAAATACGGTTTTTAAAATTTTAAATCCAAACCAAATCATTTAAACATCAAAACCGAACCGAACCAAACCAAACCATGATAAAACGGTTCGATTCAGTTTGATTACGGTTTAATCGTATAGAAAAACAAATATCAATCAAAATTGATATACATGTGTCTTTATTTAACATAAAACAAAATAAAGTAGCATAACTAAAATAGAAGAACATCATCGATAACATTTTTTAGCAAACAACTTAAACTAAAAGAAGAGAATGTTATATTCTTATATTTTAAGTTCGAATGATTGCCTATTTCTATTTGATTTAGAAAATTTTGATCTAGAAAATTAATTTTATTTAATAAAAATCCTTTGAAATATGACCAAATAATTTAATTTATGGAGAACCCTTTTAAATATGGTCCAACTCTATGTACTATCTTTATAAAAAAAATGTATTCTAAGTTTACTACGGTTTTACGGTTTACGGTTTGGTTCTTTTCTTTTGTTTTAGATAACCAAACCTAAACCATAAACCATAGTTTTTAAAATATTGAAACAAAACCATATTTTTCAAAGCATAAACTAAACCAAACCACACAAATATGATTTGGTCCGGTTTGATTTGCGGGTTAGACCAAACTGTGTGCACCCCTACAAACACAATTTATGTTCAATTTTTCCGGCCTCAAGGCGCGGGCACGATACTAGTTAGTTATCAATAAAGTTACATTATGGAAATTCATGTAATTTTAATAATTGTTTAAAAATATACATATAAATAAACTTAATGTGTTTTTTTTTAATAGCAAAGTCTATTCTAATTTAATCCTACCTAAACTACACCATTGGGAATCGAACCCTCACCACTGGAAGCATAAAGCTCCACTGTCACCTTGGTGTCCACTAAACTAAATGCCACCTTGATGAGTTCATGCAATAATAAATTAGCTTCTCGTGATTTCGGAGAAGCTTACAAACACAAATTACCCAAACACATAGCATTAGCATTATATTAAGTGAATGAAAAAGGAAATTAAAAAAGAACATTCATTAAAAAATAAAAAACAAATTAGAGCATCTGCATCGCCTTGGTGGAAGCGACTGGGTTTTTGAAATTTTTAATGTTATTTATATTATTATTATTATATTCAAAATCTAGTCTCTTGGTCTCACTCCAATTTTCGTTATAATACAGCCCGGTCTCTCAGTCCGATTCATTTTTGTCACGACCGCCCTTAGCTAAGGATAGCTAAGTTCGGGAAACCATAACTATGGATGGGATTAAAGAAGCGGGGATAGAATGAGGAATAATATAATGAACAAGTAACTCCAAACCGACTCAAATTTACTGAATGTTATGGATAATAGATCACGAAAGTATGTGACGAAGTTATTCGGTACAACTGAATTTGAAATCACAAATTACGGAATAAGCGTGATGGGTAAAGTTGCGACATACGAGTACATGTATGAAGACATGTACTACCAAGAGAATTCTCCAACTTCCTTTATTCGATAAAAGCTTTGCTGGGCCCCCGTTCGCTCCTTCCTGCTTAACCTACGTATTGGAAGAAAATCAATACGAGGGCTGAGTACTTTGTACTCAGTGAACACATGCCAAAATCATTTTATGCCAAGTCATACTGTGAATCGCTTTTCTTTCTTAAAGCTCCTATATTCATTTAAAACATTTGTGAACTGAGAAAAAAAATGCTTGTGCAAGCTAACGTCTTTGGTAATCCACCGTATCTGCAAATGGTGTCCGGGAAGGTGACCACCTTCCACGGTCACATGATCGGTCACTACGCTCAGTGAGTCGATCCTGGTGTACACTAGCCCAAGTAGATGTCTGATCATACATGGACCCGAATTCGATTTAACTAAATTGGCCTTGCGCCAAACAAATAGGCTTCATACAAAACAAAACATTTTATGGCATGACATGACATACTTTCTGAAAAAAAAAACTGATATTTTACTAAAAAAAATGTTTTTTACTTTGAAAAGAGAGCCCACACTTAGGTAGGGATAGAAAAGCCCATCTGAACTGTTCGTCAAACTAAAGCTACAACTCTTACTACGCCTTGATTATGACTCCTCCTTAGCACAACCTTCATTTATAAGACGGAATAAAATCCTTATACAAAATAATAAAAGTCAAGTCAACTTGCGTTTGAAAAAAATCTAAGTGTAAATATACTAGACCGAGTCTAGGAGATTTGCGACTGGTTTCTAATCAGCTGGTAGAACGAAAATCAATGATGGCTATTAATTATTTCTAGAAGGATAACTGATAAGGCTGAAACTTTCTCATAACAAAATCTGATTTTACTAAAGCGGAAGTAACTGGAGGCTACTAATAACCGAAGAAGTAATTTCTCTAATTATTTTGGGTTAAAGATGGATAAACCCACTATTGTCAAATCAAACACCACAAGGATTTTTTTGAATTATCCCATAATCTTGTCTTGCAAGAATAAATTCCTGGCCCAATTCTTTTTAATTCTCAGCCTACTTCTCAAAGCTTCTCTCAAGCCCAACTTCTTTGTTTCTCCTAAACCAACAAGAATAAAGTCCAACTGTTTGGCCCATAAAATATAATCATTGGCCCCATTTTCAGCCCATCTCTTGTGATAACCCAAGCCCAACTTTTTGGCCCAAATCCCCCATAACCCAAACCCAACACTCATAACACACACATGTCATTCCCTCTCTCCCCCCTTATTACACGTGCACTCACACACTCATACCTCTCCTTTCTCCATTAAGGGGGTGTTTGGTTGGTCATTTACTTTTAATCCGGATGAAGTACGTTGTTGCATGAAATCACTGTTTGACTTAGTTTTCATTGTATTTAAACAATGGTGGGGTCCACCTAAACATATGTTTTGTAGCGCACAGAGAAACGTAGTCGGTCTACGCAGTTTAATTAAAAGTGCGTTTGGTTTGTGGTTGTCGTAGCTTGTGTTAATGGGAATTGACATCATTACCCCTCTACTGTTCACTAAATTAATGGTTACCCTCCATTTTGGCGCGCAAAACATGTCGTCCATAAGACATCGACTACTGCTGCGCGCGCAATTTTTATTTTACAGAGCCTGCGAATTCGTGGTCGGAGAACTTCCGCAGTTATCGATTTCCAATCTAGCAACTGAATCTCCAGCGATGGCAAACAAAGGGGAAGGTACTTGTACATAGGCTCTGACCAGTGTTTAACTTCATTTTACTATAGGGTCATTTATTTCATCCACTCTGCTCGTTAATATGTTAAAAACCATGAGATTATGTTGAGTGCGTATGTTGGTGGCGTGGTTATGTTATTTACCGTCTACGAAAATGATGATATATATGATTTCAGCACCTCGGCTACCTAGGTTTCTTTAATTGATGTTTGTCTATTTTTTCGAATAGCGTTTTGCCCATCCCTTTTCTGTATTCCTCACATATGACAGTTGAATGACTAGGTAAGAAGAAGGTGCCGCACCGTTCGTGGACTAAACCCGAGGAGGAGGCATTAATTGCCGCGGTGAAGTCCATGGTTGCTTGGGATACAAGACTGACAACGGCTTCAAAGCCGGCACGTATAGGAAGCTAGAAACCGAGATGCTCAAGTCATTTCCGGGGTCGGATATTAAGGGAAAACCGCACATAGAATCTAAGCTAACAGGGTGGAAACGGACTTACGCTCAACTACGCGATATTTTGGGAACAAGTGGAATTTGTTTCAATCTTACCGGGGAAAATCGCATAGATTGCGGGGCTGCGCAATGGGAGGAACTTTGCGGGGTATCCCTTTAACATATATTCAAGTTTATCTAAACTTTGAGTTCTGCTCCATTCATCAGTTTATGAATATTGCTTATAATATTTGTATTACATTCTGTGATATTATTGTATGATAATAAACCTTAGTTCACTTCAAATAATCTTATTCATTTACATTACTAATGCACACTGATTGTTTGCTATGTGGACACGAGAGCATAACTTAATTTATGTTTGCTTCGCAGGGTGATAATACTACCAAGAAATGGATATTCAAATCATGGGACTACCTCAAAGATTGGAAAGTTATTTTCGGGAAAGATCGGGCTACTGGGGAGGGAGCAGTGGAGTTAATCGACATGGTGAACGACCTCATGCAGGATAGTGAGGGTCCTGCGACTCAACTACCGAACTGGGAGGACATTGATATGGCTGAAACGGAGGACATGCCGACTAATTCAGTTGCTGAGGAAAGTCCATCCCAGTCTGCATCTGGTGCAACAAAGCGTTCCAAGAATAAACGCAAAAGGCAGTTCGACGACTCCATTAGCACTCTTGTGGATTTAGT
This sequence comes from Monarda citriodora, assembly GCA_028566335.1. Taxonomy (NCBI): domain Eukaryota; kingdom Viridiplantae; phylum Streptophyta; class Magnoliopsida; order Lamiales; family Lamiaceae; genus Monarda; species Monarda citriodora. The sequence goes on along the minus strand of JAOWBJ010128558.1, from coordinate 19,789 downwards.
CGGGGAGATGCAGGAGGTTAACGTCAAGAAGTACGAATCATTTCAAGAAACATTCGTGAAAAAGGCTGCGATCAATAAGGCGCGCGCCGACATTTGGAATATCCTCCAAGAAGTGCCTGGACTTAGCTTGAACGATGCATTCGAGGTTGGTGAGATTCTCATGGACAAGCCGTCTCGTTTCGAGTTCTTCCTAGCATTATCTGAGGAAGCTCGTGTGCCATACCTGGGGCGTCTTCTGGCTAATCGACCATGAAATGGGGGAAGCACTACCACTCAAGTTTTTTGTTGAAATGACGAATGATCCTTTTGATGTGTTATTTTGATTGGGAAGCCCTATCTAGGTCGCTGAACCTTCAAACCTACTTTCTAATATGGTTGGCGCATGGCATAGCATAGCTTGTTTGTTTTTTGGGATGATTGATCTTCGGTTCCTAGCATGTTATTAGTCCTATTATGACTGCATCGCATATTCTATATGCTAGTTTTTGTATATGGAGACTCATGGTTAGGGTAATTTCTAAATTCAGATGTCATTCAATATGCTATGGGGAATTTATTGATGCGCGGTAAACTTATCTTCGTATGGTGGTCATTTGTTTACTACGTTATTTACTAGCTATGTTAACTATAACTCATTCGATGTTTGTTTTTTTACGTATCATACGTTCTAAATCATTTACGTTGATCATCTATAGATGTAATAACTTAGAAGCCTTTTAACGAAAGTGGTGAGGAAAAAAAGGCATGTAATTCATGCATTGCTCGAGTTAGATTTATGTCCGGTGTTTCGACATAACGTGAGGATAATAACTGCATAGAGCATATAGTAGATAGATATCGGCAGAATTCGATACAAAACACACTTCATATCTAGATAACGAAGCCCAAAATAAGTGATATTAGAATGGTCTGCATCCTCATGGATGGGCGAAGAATGATTCCGGCAAACTCGAGACGTCTCGGTAAATGGTTGCCTTTAGCACCGTCAGTTCCCCAAAATTCTTCATAACTTCAAAGAAGACCAGATCATCGACCTTAAGTTCATTGTCTGCGACGAATACTTTCCATTCGCGTGCGTGGAAACGATGAAAACGTCCAGTAGCCACATACGACATCTGCCACTGCTTGTCCATGTGGTATGCAACCACACGCGTTGTGCCCTGAGGGATCACAGCCTGCGCACGTCGAGATAGGTTCTGCAATGACGAGCCATAGATCACGTTTTATACATTCACAAACAATAGCGTATACTAAAGGCAAGACAGAATAAAAAGGTAGTCCAAGATGTTACCAATGTGTATGGCTCCGTAACGTGGGATCTACATATGATTAAATCGAACCAAGGCATGTTAGTGGTGAATGGCCTGAGTTCGTCTTCATCTTGTAAACAACGTATAATAATATTTAGTCGCGTCGAATAAGATTATTGAAACAAAAAAACAGAAAACGAAAAGAAGGACACCAATAAATTTACAGTGCATTATGAAGGAAATGATACCAGCAGAATTGGCAACGTATGCTTACCTTCATCAATTACAATTGGGTCATTCACCGACTCGCTTCGAATTGGATTATTGCTACTTGAAGCCATTAAGGATGAGATGTGAATCTATTCAAGTAGACAGAAGTTGAATCTTATTAGAAGCAGTAAGATATAGTGAACTGATTTCGATTAAAAAATAAATCCCAATTGCATGCTGATTTGCAATGAACATCGGAGAATGGGTTCACATTCTTCAATAAAATTCCGCTAATTGAGTAATATGGGCGGTGAGAAGACACCACGTTGACAATTGAGAGATATCAGAATTAGAAAATATACATAAAAACTTGGCCCACTGTAGCATGCAAATCCCGACAAAACCAAATAGATTGCTTGTGTCGCCAAAATATTTTCATGGGAAATCGGTGATAGTGGGATTTGATTTGCAGTGTATTCACAATCCCCCCGAATCTGTAGCCCAATGCATGTGCCTTGAAAAGAATGAGTTACTAACCTACACACTGTATTAGACTATGGGCATGGATATTGCGCATGTTACCGTGCATGCAATAGGAATGATTTTGACACATGGATTGCTTCACCATATCATGTTGGACACGCGATACATGAGGTGGCGACAAACCTTTGCCACGCACCGAACCATTCCACGTCCATCTTATCGTCATGAACATAACCATGCAATTGCATGGATATAAATAGCACTGCACTACATTATTACATGAGCACTCTAAAGAAATAACATGTCACTCAATAATATTAAACCACAGAGCTTTTATTTCTATCACCCACCTGGGACCCGCTATCTCGATGGGGTTTTCCTCGACCACATCCACAAACACCTGATGAAAGGCGGCGGAACAATTGAAGAGGACATTGATCAGGCAATAAATTTAGCCATGATCGACTTGAACTGCGGATATTCTTTGCAGCTAACAATCGAAGATGCTTTCATACGTTACAAACACCTACGGGCTAGGTTCGAGGCTTGGACTCTCATTCTCGAGGACTACCATACTGAATGGAACGTGCACAATGGCGTGATAATTGCTTCAGAAGCTACATGGATTCGAATCCTCAAGGTAATATGTGCGTACGTACTTCTGGGTAGTATTATGCATTGCTTTGTGATTTTTGCCCAGTTACAATTATCCAACGTGGAGTATAAATGTATGATCGTTGCATTTTCTAGATGAACGATATGGTCCGCGCATATTTCAACGAGGATGAGCCTCATTATGGAAAACTAGTGCTAGTGTTTGCTATGTACGGACAGTCCCATACTCCCTTGGTTCGCCGTGAAAACGCCGCACCATACGAACCACGTGATGACTTGAAAGAAGCGTCGACCTCCGAAGGAGAAGCTTCAAGTCACGTTGATCGTGGGGAAACGTCCCATGCTGTACATGATAGACCCACCAAAGGCCTCATCCGCCCTAAGAAAGGTTCGAACAGCACCTCGGCTAGTAACTTGCTGTGGTGGAAAGGGTAAGGGACTACTCCGTTTCGTGGACGCAGGACGTGCATATAGCAACATCATGCACGCTAGCGCCGTTTGATGGTATGTGTAAGGTGTATAACGTACGTGAGACCTATCAAGTAATGTGGTATCTTATGTAAACCAATGTAGTTTTATGTAATGGCTCATGTGGTAATGTAGAGAGCCAAGTCTTATTCCGTAACTTCGTACGAATTTGTTATATAAATAAAATTTCTTCTAAGTTTTATTCGCCTGCATGGTTTTTTAAAATATTTTCGTTTAAAAAAATACTTGCGTTTCCTAGCTGTATGCATTATTTAATAGGTTAAGGTTCCTTGTATTCAATATTTAGTCATACTAATGTAGATAAAAAATCATAATTAGGTAGCATACAGACGTACTCCCAAAAGTATATAGTAGGTGCTAGACAACATTCATAGCGACTCGTGCTTGGGGGCATAACTTCTTCAAAAGTTATCCAATACATTGGGATTTTTAATTACTAAAGGAGCTTGCCTATTATGATACCTAACAAAAGGATTACGAGCACCATGAAGATGAGAACAACAACGCGATCTTGGCCCGTAGTTACCATATGTGATCGCTCACCCGACGAACTAGTGATGGGTTCGGAAAATGCATCAGGCCGATCTTGGTGCAACAGATTTCTTGTGGCGCAGGAGACATCGTTTTGTTCGTAATGCACTGCATTTGATGAAATGGTTGACCCGTTCGCGTGGTATTCGTCACACCAAAAAACTTGTTTACCGGGGTGTGGGCCCGAGGGGCCGGGACATTTGTAGTAACGTCTTCCCGGGTTCTGGGCGTATGGGCCAGCGACTTTCAACAACATGCGTCCTCTTTTGCAAGGGCACATTGGGATGATTCAATCGTTATTATTCGTGTCGTGCATCTCCTTCGGACACTTACGTATTTCTTGCTCCCTACGTCATGTACAACAATAAGTTGAGTACGATAAATATATGCCACCCAACATTAAGAACTAATTCTAAATAAAGGACTTCAATTAATAGATGCATGAAAGATAACTGCTAAAAGACGAGGTCATGCTAGACACACTAGAAACAATAATCCATACAACCCGTACAATGTCATAGATTAACAAAAGCCATATAAAATGTATCCAGTTACGACAAAGTAGCCACTAATCAACACTACTCGTACTCGTCTAACCGAGCATTCCACATAGTAGTCGCAATGTTTTCGCGAAAGGCCGACCATTCATTCGAAGAAGCCACGAGGTTGATGAATTGAGCATCGTTCTCCGGTTCTCCTTCCAAGTCGATACCTTGTTGATCATCCAAATCATCCTCCACTGGGTCATGTTCCATGTTACTTCGTATGAAATTATGCAATAAGAAGCATGCTGCGATCAGGTAAATCTGGATTTTAGTTGGATAAAAAGAAGCAGATCTTAGTATCCCCCAGCGCATTTTCAAAATACAGAATGCCCTCTCGATAACATTCCGCGCTTTCGAATGTCGCATGTTGAACATCTCTTTCGAGTTTGCTGGCTGCATGTTTTATGGACCCCATTCCTTTAGATGATACCGTACGTCGCGGTATGGGGTTAGGAAACCTTCGCAATTTGTGTAACCGCCATCGGCCAAATAGTAGCAGCCTGATAAGTGACGACGATAAGGCTTCGTAACCCATATTTATAATGGTTGGTGACAATCTTATATTAAATAGAGTGCGATATAATTAAAAATGTACCTCTAGGGACCTTGAAGCCGTTGGGTTTGTTTATTGCGTCACGCAACACCCTAGAATCCGCGGCTGAACCCTCCCAACCCGGTAGAAAATACACGAATCGGAGATTGCGATCACATACAGCTAATGTATTCGTTGAAATCTCTCCTTTACGGTTTATGTACCTCGGTTTGTCAGCACTTGGGACTTTGACACTAATGTAAGTTCCGTCTAGTGCACCTAGACACCCCTACACAACATTTTCAATATTAGGGCGAACGACAGCTAACGAGGATCGAACATAAGATTTCTGTGAAAAATAAATTGAGAGACACACCGTAAACCATTTCCACCGTGGGTCTGTACTGTTTGTCGGAACTGGTTCAGGCCGAACTAATAAGATTCCATGGAGTCTGAGGACAGATTTCAAAACCCCATGCACGTACTTGGACACGGTTTGACCAGATCTCCAGAAATCAAAACCGACAACTCTGTTCTTTTTATGGTGTGCCAATATTCCCAAGAAGGTCGCAACCTGCTCCTCTACTGTGACGTATTTCCCGTCTACTAAACCTCCTAAGTCACGCAGCAATAAAACTAGCCTACCGAATGTATTCCGATCCATTCGAAGATTAGCTATACAATGAGCGTCGGTTACACCAATTAACCTATTCAAGTGTTTAACTTGACTTGGTATTCTATCAAGTGGGGAGTACTTATGTTCGGTTTCAAAACGTTTACGTTTCCTACCACACATGAATACAATTAACACTACCACCGAAAGAAACTCTAGATTGAAATCGTCGTCGAGGATGTCATTCATTATGGCAAGCATATCGAAATCGTGTTCTGAGTCTGACATGTCTACGACATAAACCATGGATGAAACAATTACTATCTACTCATCAGACAATTTAAATCAACATTTCAACATAATAGGTGGAAAAGGATTTATATTCAGCATGGTTTCAAGAGCGTAATTCACGGAAAAGAACTAAAACATGTAACATAGCATATTTTCGTATGTCATCTTGATCAATAACAGAACAGTCAATCGGAATGAATCGCTGACTTTAAATTCCTATTAGCATACAAACATTTTAAATCCAACAATTATGTTAACCATGAAGCAGAACAATATAGCAAGCATTATTATACAGCAATGAATTACAACATGAAATGGAAGAAAAATCAATGAGATTGTAAAAATGCTTGCGATATTTTATTAACAGAGATATGGCCATATCGATCTCAAGTTTTGCATAAAAACATTTTAAAACCCAAAATTAATGTTAAAAATCAAACAGAAGAAGTCTCCAACATGCTAATTACGGAATGAAATGCAACATAAATTGTACAAAGAGTCAAATAAATTGTAAACATGTTTGCCCCGTCCCATTTGCAGAGATTGGGCGAGATCGGTAACAAGATTTACTAAAAACGGAAACCTCAAAAGTTATGCAATCAATATCCAATGCGCAAGCGTATCACCCAAAAACCAAGAATTAAAAATCTAGAAGACAATAACGGCAGATAAATACACCGAATAGCTTCGTTCGCACAAATCGGGAAACCCTAAACCAATATCAATGCGAGAACTAACAGCATTTAACGGCATATGCACACCGAAACAACGGATGCTGGGCGACGAATGTGGAAATAGGGCGACGGCCGTATTCTTGAGAGGTCCACAAAGGAATGAATCGACAAAGACCTAATCGCTAATGAATTTGAAATGAGAAATTATTGAGGGACAGATGAGTAATTTCCCAAAGAACAGTGGGTTACTGTATGAGGCCGAGAAACTAAATACCGCGGAAAAGTGGAGATTTGAACAAGGGCGAGAACAATAGATTTCTGAACGGGCCCGGATTAGAAACCAGGCCGAGCGTATTTAGAATCAGCCATACCAAACAAAGATTAGCCCATTGTTTAAACAACACATAGCCCAAACAATGGCCAACACCCCCAACCAAACAGGCCCTAAGGAGAAGAACCTCTCTCTCTTCTTTCAAACTCTCACCGTCTCACACTATCTATCTCACACCTCTCGGCTCTCTCTCTCTCGCGGACTCTCTCTCGCTCAAATCCAGGTTTCTCTCCTCTCTCACTCTCTCGGACTCTCTACTTCATTCCCTCCTCTGTCGTCGGCTTCTTTGCGGCGAGCCGTTGTCGTCGTTTTAGGCTCACCGCCGCCGCGAACTGCCGCCATCATGAGGTTTATGGCGAGGCTGGTTATGGCTGCTGCCCTCCTCCTCTTCTTGGACCTCCCGCCGCTGTGAGCTACCGCCACCGCGAGGCTGCTGGCGCAAGCTGGCGTTGGTCTGTCCCGCTGCCGCCACGGTGAAATCCTGCCACCGCTATCGGGCTGGCGTTGTCGCCGCCGTGGCCTACCTTCTCCGCAAACTGACGCCGCGAACTGCCACTGCCATGGCCTGCTCTACCGCCGCCATCTGCTGCCTGCACCACGAACCGCAGCCTCCGCCGCCGTGAGGTTTTGCCACCGCTTTGAGCTGTTGGCGGCTCGACCGTGGTTGCAGTGGCTCTGTTGGTGTGGGGTGTGGTTCGGGGTTGTGTGGCTCGGGCTTGGTAGCTTCTTAATTAGGAAGTTTTCTTCTGCTTTAAAAGATTCGAATTTTGCTGCTAAAATTCCCATGATGTTGTATACCTATTTATGCATATTTTTTAGGAAACGGTTATCCGTAAATCTTTTCGTGGGTTTAGAAAGGAATATCCAATGATGTGCTAGAAATAACTGAGGATGCCTACATTCTTTGATCAATTACAAGTTCTATCGAGGCTAAAGCATAAGAATATTATAGCTCATTCTGCAGATGAAGAAATACCTTATGAAGTGAGATTGCTAGTTTATGAACTCCTTGAATTCCTTACTTCCTCCTATTTCCTTCTGCTAAAATTTATATGTGTGTGTTTATAGCTGAGAATTTGTGTGCGTTGATTGATGCGGGGGGTTATATAGTGCTAAATTTCACTATTTTAACCAACCCATTAAGTGATTTTGCAGAGCTCAAGTTGACGAGCATTTCTGGCGGAAGGTACACCTTTGCATTATTGCAAGATAATAAATTTTCCATACATAGATCATAAAGTAGCGTAAATAGTTGATATGAGTTTTTGGCTCTATCCTATTTGTTTATACGTACTGCACTCATGTACCAGTTTCAAATGGACTGTAATAAGACTGAATGGATTTGAAATCAAAGCTCAATAGGCTTGGCCCAATAATATTGGAAACACAACTTGAGGCCCAACTGATTCATACACTTGTTTAGCAAATAATCAGAATAATCCATAAACATTGGCATAAATTGTGACATAGCGTTCAGAAAAAATTTCGGGATATTACATCCTGCACACCTTAAAGAAATTTCGCCCGAAATTCTGCTTGCCCTACTCGAACAACTCGGGATACCTCTCCCTCATTTTCTTTTCTAGCTCCCATGTGACTTCTTATTGTCCGTGGTGTTTCCACAACACTTTTACTAAGGGGATGAATTAATTTATGAGTTGCTGAACTTTTCTATCGAGGATTGCCTCTGGTCGGCTTTCGAAGCTTAGATCAGGAGCAAGATCTAATCCTTCTTGTTTGAGTACATGTTTTGGGTCATGAACGTATCTTCTGAGTTGTGGTATGTGAAACACGTTGTGTATGTTCCCCAAAATTGGAGGCAAGGCTAGTCGGTATGCTACCGGTCCTATTCTTTCCAGAATTTTGTAGGGTCCAATGTATCGAGGTCTGAGCTTTCCTTTTTCACCAAATCTGATTATTCCTTTCGACGGAGATACTTTCAGGAAAACCTTATCACCAACCTCGAACTGTATCTCGGTCCGTCCATGGTCGGCATAAGACTTTTGTCAATCCTGGGCCTCTTTGATTCTTATCTTGATCTGGCGTATTGTTTCTACCATATCGTCTATTACCTCAGGCCCCAGTATCTTTCTCTCGCCGACGTCATCCCAATACAATGGTGACCTACATTTTCTACCGTAGAGTGCTTCGTAAGGTGCCATACCTATGGTGGCGTGATAACTGTTATAATAAGCAAACTCTACTAGGGGTAGCACCAGTTCCCAATGACATCCTCGATCAAGCACTACTATTCTTAGCATGTCCTCTAAGGTCTGGCTTGTTCTGTCAGATTGTCCGTCCGTTTGGGGATGAAATGATGTACTGAAGTTTAATCAAGTACCTAGTTCTCGTTGCAAACCCATCCATAATCGTGATGTAAATCTCGTGTCTCTATCTGACATGATTGACACGGGTACACCATGAAGGCGTACAATTTCATAGACATAGAGCTGAGCTAGCTTTTTTGATGTATGGGTGATCGGTATAGGTAAAAAGTGGGCACTTTTTGTCAATCGATCGACAATCACCCATATAGCATCATTACCTCGCCGAGATTTAGGCAATCCAATTACGAAATCCATCGTTATCTTTTCCTATTTCCAATCCGGGATTTCTAAAGGCTGCAACTTCCCATACTGTCATTGATGCATAGTCTTTACTTGTTGGCAAACCAGGCATTTCTAAACGAAGGAGGCTATGTCTCTTTTCATGCCATCCCACCAGAATTTCTTTTTCAGATCCTGGTACATCTTGGTGTTACCAAGGTGAGCGGTGTAAAGTGTGTCGTGGGCTTCGTTTAAAATGTCGCTGCGGAGTTTTTTTATCACGGGGAACGCATAGTCTCCTTCCCATGGTGATCGCGTTATCCGCCTCTTCACGATACTCATTTGATTATACCATTCTTATTTTTAGTTGAAGCTTCTCCAGCACCTCGTCTTTTATTTGTGCATCCAAGATTTTGCTTCTCAGATCTGGTGTAACGGTTAAGGTGGCTAGGACACCTTCCACTATGTTGGGAGGTGGCAAAATCTCTAGATTCATCTTGTTGAACTATCTAACGAGGGTTTCTTCGCTAGTGAGGACAGATGCCAGTTGGGGTGAAATTTTCCTGCTTAAAGCGTCGGCTACTACATTAGCCTTTCCTGGGTGGTAATTTATTCCACAATCGTAGTCTTTTACTAATTCAAGCCACCGCCGTTGTCTCTTGTTGAGGTTTTTTCTGCTCGAAGAAGTATTTAAGACTTTTGTGGTCTGTGAAAATCTCACATCGCACCCCATACAGATGGTGTCTCCAGATTTTCAGGGCGTGTACTAATGCTGCTAGCTCCAAATCGTGGGTGGGATAGTTGAGCTCATGCGGCCTGAGTTGCCGTGATGCATAAGCTATAACTTTCCCTTTTTACATCAGTACACAGCCTACTCCATTTTTAGAGGCATTTCTATAGACAACATATTATTTGTCCGGTCTGGGAACGGCTAGTATTAAGGCCGTGGTTAGCTTCTCCTTCAGCTGTTGGAAGCTTGACTCGCATTCTAGAGTCCACACAAATTTGCTCCCCTTTTGTAGTAGTCGGGTCATTGGTTGGCTATCTGAGAAAACCCTTTGATGAATCTTCGATAGTAATCCCGGAGGCCTAAGAAGCTTCGAATTTCATTAGGTGTGGAAGGAGGCTTCCAATTCTGGATTGCTTCAACTTTGAAGGGTCTACTTTAATTCCTTCAGACGACACAATATGCCCTAGGAAAGCGATTTGGCTCAACCAAAAATCACACTTGCTAAATTTTGCGTAGAGTTTTTCTATTCTCAATGCTCCCAACACAGTCCTCAGGTGTTGTTCATGATCGTTTTGGTCCTTGGAGTATATCAAGACATCATCTATGAATACTAGAAAAATTTATCTAAGAAGGGGTGAAAGACACAGTTAATGAGATCCATGAATACGGCTGGTGCATTGGTTAGACCGAATGGCACGACTACAAATTCGTAGTGGCCATATCTTGTTCGAAAAGCCATTTTGGGTATATCCTCAGATCGGATTTTCAGTTGATGATACCCAGATCTCAAGTCTATTTTCGAGAACATACTCGCACCCTTGAGTTTATCGAAAAGATCGTCTATCCTTGGTAAATGATATTTGTTTTTTTAGGGTGAGCTTGTTAAGTTCTCGATAGTCGATGCACATCCTCATCGAACCATCCTTCTTCTTCACGAACAACACTGGCGCTCCCCATGGTGAGACACTGGGTCTAATGAATCCCCTGTCGAGGAGTTCTTGAAGTTGTATCTTTAGTTCTTCTAACTCCTTAGGCGCCATTCTATATGATGCCTTTGATATGGGTGCTGCTCCGGTCTCTAGGTCGATAGTGAACTCTATCTTCCTGTCTGGGGGCAGTCCTGGCAGCGTCTCTGGGAATACATCAGGATATTCTCGTACAACTTCTAAATCTTCCACCTTCCTAAACTTTTCTTCCTTGGTCTCGGCGTTTAAGTAGACGAGGTATACAAGGTTTCCCTTTGTTAGCAAGGTTGTCGCTTGGAAAATGGATTTTATCGATTTTCGGGTGTTCATCGATATTCCATGGAAAGTGGTTGGTTCTTGTCCTAGAATTCTAAATGAGATTTATCTCTCCTTGCAGAGAATAGTGGCATAGTTATCGGCTAACCAATCCATTCCTAGAATTAGATCGACATCTGACATGGTCAAGACGCTCAGCTTTTTGTTTACCAATTTTCGTGAACCTAATGCAAATTCTAGGTTCATACATCAATGACTTATTGTGATCTCTCCTCCTTCTGGTGATGTAACTCTTGGAGGGCTTTCTAAGGTTTCAGTAGACAGCTTTAGGTTATATACACAAGTAGTGCAACTAAACGAATGTGATGCTCCTGTATCGAATAGAATTATAACAGGGATATCGTGTAGCATGCCCATACCTACCAGGTTGCCTTGTTCCTTGGTGGATTGGTTCTGTTGCACCACATACGCCGTCACATTCTGTCTTTGCTGCTGCTGGTACTGTCGGAATTGTTGTTGTCGCGGCGGTAGGGGAGGTGGTGGTAATAGGTCCTGTTGCTGAGTTTTTTGATGTCCTCGCATTGTCCTAAGTTGAGGGTTCTGTGCAGAGGGATTTTGTCTGGTACCCACACTTTGTGGTATATTTGGGACTCTATACGCGAGTGCTCTGGTTGTCCGCGTGAATAGCATCCCGTCATTCCATCTTAGCACACTCCTATGTTGCTCTTATTGCACTTCGGGCATATGGGAATAGTTGGCCTACTATTCCCAGACTGGCCCGAAATTGTTGGCTTTGGAAAGCTTTGGGGGCGTGGTTGTCCCTGCCATGGCTTTTTCGGCCCAAGACTCTCTTGGTCGCTGATAGGTTACGGCCCAATCACCTAGGCCTCGGCCCAACAGCATGGTCCATAGACCTCGGCTCAAAGACTTCGGCCCGAACAAAGGCTCGGCCCAGCAGCCACAGCCTCGGCCCAATCACAAGTCCCAGAGCCTCGGCCCCGTATCTTTGGCCCACTCCCAAAGGCTCGATCCATACAAGACTCCAAGCAGGGATAAGATTACTCGGAAGATGACAACAAATCCAAGAGATCCCGCCAAATCCGCAAGATCGCAACAAGAATTCAAGGGATAACTCCAAACTCGGTAGACAAGGCTTATCCAAGTCCCCGAACCCGGCGGACGAGGCTGATCCGGATTAGTATTTTGGTAGGATTAGACTCAGTGAATATGTAAAACCCTATACCTATAAATAGGAGTATCATAGATTGAAAGATACGCTCTCTTGTACTCTCAAAATATTATACACGTTCTTCTTCCCTCCCCGTGGACGTAGATCCAAACCCAAGGATCGAACCACGTAATTCTTGTGTTCTCTTTACATTCTTGCACGTGCTTACATTCTCAAAAACCAGAATCTATCAATTAGTATATTGTATTTTTTAATATATAATTTTATATTTGTTAAATTAAATATTATTATTATTTGATTTATAATTCAAAATTTAATAAGCTAAAATAAAAAAGACTAGTATAAAATTGGACAATTTCCTCTACTCAACAAAATACAAATAAATCTATAATAATAATAATTAACTATGACATAAGTTATTAGAAATTGTAGAACAAAAATAATAATAATTGAATAACCAGTAGAACAAAAAAAATTTAAATAATTTCACATTTACACATATTTTTTACGTTGCATAATTTGAATTTTCTTACAGTTAAATTTCTTTCTATAAATAATGAAGCATGAATCGTAATCGAAAAAAAAAAGAAAAGAAAAAAGCGGTTCTTCTCCGGTTAGAACCGTAACCGGAACCGAAACAGAATCAGAACTGCCGGTTCTAGAACCGGAACCGTCTACTATGCGGTTCTGTTTCTGTTCCTGCTACCTTGGAACCAGAACCGGCGGTTCTGTTCTAGCTACCTTGGAACCGGAACCGGCGGTTCTATTCCGGTTCCGGAATCGTGGGACCTCTAACTTTAACCTTGACAATGTAGTCTTATACCTTCTATAGAAGATTTGATCCACCATTGTCTTCGGTATATTCTCGAAAAGGGGGCCAGCCTTTTGAGATTAAATTATGAATATTACGTACAAATGGGACTTCAGACACATGCATGAATGAATGATGAACATAAATAATAGACAAAAGACCATAAAAAAATAAACAAATTTCATAAAAGATAGACGACCGAACTGCACATGGAATTACAGAGAGAACTAGAACTTAAATGCAAACACACTAACACTGCCCATCTATACATAGTTTTTTCTGAGGTTCGAAATATGCCTAGTTCGGGGAATATGCTCACCGGACATAAGAGCCAATTTATGTAATCCGAGAACTTCAATGACCCGATATGGCCCCTCCCAAGTAGCTTCGAGCTTGCCGAGCTTCTCTCCTCTGCTCACTTCGTTATTTCTTACTACGAGGTCATCTACTTGCAACGTTTGAGTTTTCACCCTTTGGTTATAATACCGGGCTACTTGATACTTGTATCGAGCTACCTTTATAAAGGCAAGCTCTCTCTTTTCTTTATCTAGGTCGAGTTCGGTCCGGAGTCCTTCTTCGTTTGCTTCAGTTGTGAAGTTTAGTGTGCGAGGACTGTGCATGCCGATTTGGACCGGAATGACCGCTTCAGTGCCGTATACCAGACTATACGGTGTTTCGCCATTCGAAGTCCTTGGAGTAATTCAATACGACCATAGGACTTGTGGAAATTTTCCACCCAAAGCCCTTTGGCTCGATCTAACCTAGTTTTTAGCCCCTTCACTATGGTGCGGTTTGTGACTTCGGTCTGACCATTTGCTTGTGGATGAGCGACTAAAGTGAATCGTTGCTGAATTTTCAACTCTTGGCACCATTCCCTGAACCGCTTATCAGTGAATTGCGTTCCAATGTGCGAGATGAGGACATGGGGTATGCCGAAGCGGCAGACTATATTCTTCCATACGAAGGTGAGAGCGTTTGTACTTGTTATCTTGGCCAAGGGTTCGGCCTCGACCCACTTCGTAAAATAGTCTATTGCTACAATTAAAAATTGCAGCTGTCTCGGGGCTTTCTCCAATGGTCCCACGATGTCTATTCCCCACTGCGTGAATGTCCATGGACTTTGCATGGTGGTCAGATCGGCCTGCGGCATCTTTGGGACATTGGCGTGAATCTGGCATTTCGTGCACTTCTTAATGAGGACGAATGCGTCTTGGACAAGGGTTGGCCAGTAATATCCCCACCTCATGACTTTTTTGGCTAAGGTCCTAGCTCCAATGTGACTTCCGCAAGATCCTTCGTAGACTTCTCTTAGGACATAATCCGCCTCATCAGGTCCTATACACCTTAGCAATGGTTGTAGATATGATTTTCTGTAGAGGGTTCCTTGTTGTAGTTTGTACCGAAGTGATCTGCACAGTATCTTTCTTGTCTCGATTTTGTCGTCGGGTAACTTCCCTTTTTCTAGATACTCTAGTATGGGGGTCATCCAGTTCGGTGTGCTTGTTACCATCTGCACTTTGGTTGCATCATCGATGCTTCTGTGCAATAGTTCTTCCACCTTAGAACCGTGAGATGATGCCAATTTACTCAGGGTATCTGCTTGGCTATTTTGTACCCTTGGGATGCAAGTTATCTGGAAATATGAAAAAGTTTGTTGGAAACTTCGGACTTTTCCCAGATATTCCTTCATTTTCTCCCCTCTTGCTTCACTTGTACCCATTATGTGGCACACTATGACTTGTGAGTCACTATGATTTTTTATGGATTTGACGTGAAGACTTTGAGCCAATCGGAGCCTGGCAAGGAGTGCTTCATACTCCGCTTCGTTGTTTGTAGTAGGGAATTTCAATCGAAGTGAGTAAGTCACTTCGTGCCCATCCGGCGCAACGAGTAGGATGCCGGCTCCGATTCTTCCTGTTTTGCCTGAAGCTCCATCTATATATCCTAACCAACAGTTCGGTGGTTCCGTTTCGGGAATATCGGGGGGCTTTATCTTTCACTTCGGTAACCACCGGAGTGGTCTGTTCGAATTTAGCTTCAACTAGGAAGACAGCTAAAGCTTGTCCCTTTATGGCCTTCCGGGGTAGAAACTCAATGGAGTGTTCACCTAACTTGATGGCCCACTTAGCTATTCTCCCTGATGCTTCGGGCTTAGTCAAGACTTACCGAAGTGGGAGATCAATTAGGACTCGTATGGTGTGAGCATGAAAGTACGGACGCAATCTTCTTGCCGCATTCAGGCGAAAGATATTTTCTCTAAGGGTTGATATCGAGTCTCTGGGCCTCTTAGTGCACGGATTATGAAGTATACATGATGTTGACGTCGACCATCTTCTCGTACAAATACCGCACTGATCGTTTCATCTGAGGCTGCCAAGTACAATGATAAAGCCTCTGCTTCCTTGGGAACCGAGAGCACTGGGAGTTCGGCCAGATATTTCTTGAGCTCTTCAAAGGCCTTTTTCTGCATTTCTCCGCACTCGAACTTTGGGGCCTTCTTTAATATTTTGAAGAAGGGCAACTGTTTTTCGGCCGCTTGACAGAGGAAGCGATTCAGTGCGGCTAAGCATCCAGTCAGTCTATGTACATCATGGATGGAGTTCGGCATTGCCATGTCTTGAATAACCTGGACTTTGACTGGATTGGCCTTGAGTCCTTCTTTGGATACCCAACACCCCAAAATTTTCCCCAAATTTACCAAGTATGTACACTTTTGGGGGTTCAGTTTGAGGTTGGCATTCCGGAGTACGTCGAGAGTTGTTTTGAGATCATCTACGCATTCAGAGATGCTTTTGCTCTTGACAACTATGTCATCAACGTACACTTCGACGATCTTGCCGATATGATGCCGAAATAGCTTGTCGACCATCCTTTGATACGTAGCTCCTACGTTTTTCAATCTGAATGGCATCTTTTTATATGCGAAAATGCCGAAGTCAGTAATGAACACAGTTTTTGAAGCATCCTCTTCATTCATTAAAACTTGATGATAACCTTTATACAGATCTAGAAAACTAAAAATTTTGAAGCCTACTAGGGCTTCGACTTTTTTTGTCTATATTTGGAAGTGGATAACAATCTTTGGGACAATGCTTGTTTAGATTTGTGTAATCTATGAACATCCACCACCCCCTTCCTTTTTTCTTGATCATCACTGGATTGGCTATCCACGTCGGGTATTTCAGTTCGAAGAGGACTTCGACATTCAACAGTTGGTGGACTTCGTCGCGAATGACTTGATTTCTTTCCGCGGCGAAGAGTCTTTGCTTTTGTCTTATAGGCCTGACTACGGGATCAATATTCAGCCGGTGTGTGATAATGTCCGGAGACACTCCCGTCATGTCTAGCGGAGACCATGCAAAGACATGTCGATAGGCCCTGAGGAGTTGAATTGTTTGATTCCAGAACTGAGTCGTTCCGGCAAAGTCAATCTTGACGGTTCGAGTGGGGTCGTCTTCGTACAATTGCACTTGCATTGAGTTTGACCGGGACTGTACTTCGTCTACCTCCAACTCCTCAGGCAGTTGTGATTGCTATGCTTGGTAATGCCGAACTGAAGGTTCGGCATTCTTGAGAGCAATTTGCATGCACTCTTTTGCTCTCTTTTGGTCTCCACGGATGGATGATATCCCCCCTTAGTAGAGATTTTGATCATTAAATGGTATGTAGAATATACCGCCTGAACTGCATTGAGCCAGTCTCTCCCAAGAATGATATTGTATGGAGAGCAAGCTTTTACGATGAAGAACTTGATTACTACAGTAGAACTGGTAGGGGCCTTCCCTACAGTTACGGGAAGGCTGATGACCCCCTCAGAGTAGGTATCTTCTTATGCGAAGCTCTTTAAAGGGAGTGGAGCCGGAGTCAAGCGAGCTGGATCGATTTCTAACTTGTCAAAGCATTCCTTGAAGAGAATGCTGACTGAAGCTCCCGTGTCTATGAATACTCAGTGGATGAGTTTGTTTGCCACTCCGACTTGGATGACGATAGCATCTTGGTGCGGTGAGATGGCCGACACCGGGTATGCATCAGAGAAGGTGATGACTTCCTCCTTCTTTAGGTGCTTGTGAGTTGGCTCTTCTCGATTCGAGCTCCGGCACTCCGCCTTTAGTGACGACTTCGTCTTCCCGGCAAGGAGAGCATCGATCATCTGGATAACTCCGTCATATTGGAGTTCGTCATCATCTTCCTCGGGATCTTGTTGCATTTGTTTTTTATCATTTGGGGGAGCACGGTTCGTCTTCCTCTGTCTTTTCTTTCTTGCCTGCTGTCGCCGGTCTTGATATTTCTTCAATGCTCCTGCTTTCACAGAGCATCGATGTCAGCAGCCAGTTTTTGATATTCTTCCATGTCATGACCGTGGTCTTCATTGAAGAAGCAGTATTTGTCCTGACTCCGCCATTTGGCTGACATCATCATTGGCTTCGGTTTTTCGAACATCGCAGGGTGAAGTTCGTAAATTTCTACCCTTTGACTTAGTCAATGGCGCATATTGAGGCCGGGGCTTCTCTGGATTAGGACGAGGTCCTAATCTGGACTGTATTAGCGCTCTCTAGAGTCTATCAAAAGCACTCCGGGGAGGGCGTCTTTGATCGCCGCGATTCGTTCTTTTTCTTTTTGCCCCGGACCGAACTGTCCAGGGTTCTCTTCCTTCCGTCCGTCTCGTCAGCTCGAGCGAACTAGTCTGCAATGTCCCATATTTCCTGTTTGGTTTGCGGATTGCTTTTTACAAGCTCTTTGTATAGATCTCTTGGTAGAATTCCATTTTGGAATGCTGATATTACAAGTAGATCGTTGATGTCATCTACTTGTAAGCATTCCTGGTTGAACCTCGTCATGAAGTCGCTAATCTTCTCGTCGCGACCTTGACGAATTGAAAATAGCTGAGCCGAAGTGGCTCGTGCTTCGGCTTTTTGAAAGAACCTTCTATGGAAGGCTGCCATTAAGTCTCTATATGATCTGATACTGCCAGAGGGCAGGCTATCAAACCATCTTCTTGCATTCCCGATGAGTATTTCAGAGAACAGCTTGCACATATGCACCTCATTGAGGCACTGATTAGCCATGTTGTACTGATACTGGCCAAGGAAGTCATGAGGGTCCACTAGTCCGTCATAAGACAGTGGAGGGACTTTATAATTGTTGGGAAGAGGGGTTTGCACAATGTCATCCGCAAAGGAGTTCGGAGTGCTCCGTACATTCCGAACCCCTCATTACGGACCGTTGAGACATGAGTCCGTACTGGTGAGGGGCTATGTTCGTAATGCATGCTTCGGTGGCGGGAAGAGTGCATGCTCCTGTTGTGGCAGGACGAATTCATACCCAGATTCCGTCCTTTGGGTCTCGGTAGGATCGGTCCTGTCTTCTCGAGAGCTAGGAGTTGGATTTCTTTCATTCTGAACGGGATCTTTCCCAGCTCTATGACTTGGACCTGTACTTCCTTCTCCGTTGCAGTTGCGGATGGCATTGGTTCTTCTCGTCATCTCGTATCAACGGTGAAAAAATCGTGGATCACAAAATCACTCTTCCCATAGACGGCGCCAATGATCGATTCCGACTTTTCTAGAGGATTTGAAACGACGAAAACAACAGTAATTAATGAACAGAGTATTTACGTGGTTCGATTTACTTAGGGTAAATCTACGTCCACGGGGAAATGGTTTGTTTGATTTTATTGTTTGAGGGTGCTAAGATTTCAATAATAGATTATAACCCTTTCTAATCAACCTACGTGCTAATTATACACAGGAATTATGGGTCTAGGTTTTCAGGCCCAGTAGGTGTGTGCGTACCTCTTAAATGTGGTTTGCGGTTGAGAAGATTGTAGGTTGTGGGGTGTGTGCATGCGTGTAACTGCATGTGAATAACCGCTTATGATTGTTGATTATTTACTGACAGAAAAGTCCAAGTAGATGATTGCTTGAGACCGGAGTGGGCCGCATTGCGTCCTTTGTATCGGAGTGCATGTCCTGGTCTTGATTCGGCTTGGGGGCTTCGATAACCGGAGTGCATTACCGAACTGAATTTGTTGCCGGACTGTAATGGGTTGGACCAGTTCACTCGAGCCTGTGTTGTTAATGAGCCTGATCGCATGGGCCTTTCCACTGGGCTTGAGGGATTTCGGTCCGTATCCTATCATTCATCTCGTATATTGAATATATGTAATGTATAAAATAATAAATTTGAATAATTGATTCTAGACGAAGATAGTACTATTTAGTATCATTTATCTATACTACTCCCTCTGTCCCGCTCCATTAGTCCGCATTTCCTTTTTTGTTTGTCTCGCTATTAGTCCACTTTCTTTTTTTGTCTCTTACAACTAATATCATTTTAAAATTCCATCTCTCTGCTTTATTGGTTTCTATGCCAAAAGCAAAGCGGACTAATGAGGCGAGACAGAGGGAGTACTATATAATAATTCTAGTACCCCTAAAATAGAAGCGTAAATATTTTTTAATGTCCAAAATACTCCCTTATCCCCCAAAATAAAATGTAATGCAAAGTACAGATCCGAGTTCGATTCATGGCTGATGCATTTATATATATAATTCTACTTCTGGGTCTATCATCAATCTCATGTCCAATAACTATTATTTTTAATTTACATAATAAATTTCTTCCGTAAATACAATTTATGTTTAATTCTTCCCGCCGTAACACGCGGGCACTACGCTAGTAATTATTAAGGTGCAAACTGTAATATAA
>JAOWBJ010128459.1:0-13041 GCA_028566335.1 Monarda citriodora | reverse complement strand
GGTATGTTTTCTCTTGGCTCAAATTGTCATGCTTGCAGATTCCATATATGCAAGTTCGGGAAAACAATTGGACGTTAAACATTGATCAGAATTGGAGATGGAATGTGAGGTACGACCTTTGATATAGGTTCGATTTTGTAGACTGTGAGGCTGAATGTGATAGCTATGGCCATGATATGATCGTTCCTTCGATTAATTTAGCTTCTGAGGCCATCTTTGGATGCTTTAGCTTTACATCATGCCATTCTTTAGGATTTATCTTGTTATTGTATGAACAGATTCCACATGAATTCATTTTCGTGTATCTATTTCAAATATCCTATTCAAATTACTTTTCGGCAAAAGCTTTTGGTTCGATTCTGCTGAATCTTTACTATGGCGATCAGATTTTTGAATCTGCCATGCATGTCACAGAATATGATGTTTTTTTTCACTCTCACAAACTATATCAGATGATACCTTATGCGTATATCTAAACAATTTAACTTTTCATACTTGTATTATGATCTACACATAATAACAATTAAGTGTTCAGATTAGTATTATTTTCATAATTTTATACAAGAGTATTATTTTTTTTGAAGAAGAAAAACAACGTAGCAAGCTCAGAACGAAATTGGTTATTAAAAATTATAAATTACCCAACCTGTTTGCACTGCTGTAGTACTAATCACGGCCTGTTGGGCCCCTATTACAATGTTATTGTGCTACAGAAACATTATGAATATTATTAAAGAAACATATAATAGATATTTATGTGTATTAGTAAAGTGTGAATACATAAATACGGATGGGTCCTTCACTGTCTCTGAAGACGGGTCCCTCTGGCTTTGGTAGGTGATGGGGCGTAGTCCGGGGTCTAGATGCGGCATCCTTGTCGCCTTTTACGCCTCTTTCTCGGGCAAATCGAGCTTCGAGGCGGACTTTTTTAGCTCTTCAAGGCTTAATGTCGGCTTCGACTATTCCACCCAAGTTTGGATCGAGATGGACTCGGCGGCCATGGTTGCCCTTCTCTCTTCTGGGCTCTTTGGTGCGGCGGATGTGCCGCCTCATGGTGCGCTTTCGCCCGCTGCTCCGACAGCTCGACGCCCGGTTCTCCCACATCTATCAAGAGGGGAACCGCATAGCGGATATCTTGGCCAGCATGGGACTCAGACCCCTGCCCTTGAGACTTTTGATGTTGTTTCAGCACTTCCTCACGTGAAGGCGCTAGTTCGGATGGATCAGTTTTGATGTTATTCCAACTTCAGGTTTCACTATAAGGATGGTTGAGCATCTCATGGTCCTCCAGTCTCTTTGGATTAATTTGTTAGTTTAATATTCTCTTTTGATGTTCTTAATTTGTTCTTGGGGCTTGGTCACTTTTGGGCCACCCTACATGTGTATGTGTTTCCTTTTTTCCTAGTATAGGTTGGATAGGCATCCATGTGGTCCTTTCGCCCGTGTTGGGCTGTTTTGGTATCCCTTATTATCGATTGCATGGCACGATCCGGCTTGTGAATTTGGCACGTTTATGTTATGTCTTATTCATTTGGGGCCAAGTTACTTTTTGGGCTTGGTCTGGGTACGAGACATTCGTTAGTTTATGAGTTGATAAATACGGGTTGGGGATCCTTCTAACCTCGCATTTTATGGGGCGATTATTTTATAGAAAAACATGGATCATATTCAATTATTCGACCGAAAGGTGTGTTAAGGCTGTGTTAGGTTGCATTACCACTAAAACTAACCTCGATGGTTTCAAATGTTTTTTTAGTGGGTTGGTCTAATGCTTCCCATTAATCCGTCGACACGTATACGTTTAAGTTGAAACGTGCATAATATTTGTACCCTAAACTAATTTTAATTCATTCCTTAATTTGAGACATATAATCTATTGTGTAAACGTGCAGTGGGTCGCGGCCCACCGATTTCGAATCCGGTTCGACGGATCAAGAGAAGTTGAACCTAACCCGGCCTTATACTCCATCCGCGGTTAAGGTTCAGTCCACTCGGCCCGCCGGTCCAAACCCGATTCCAAATTGTCGGGCCTCGTGTTGAACCGGCGGGCCCCACGTGTTTAGCTTGGTGCATGGGCATAGGGAGGAGGGAAAAAATTGGTGAGCTCGAATGTCGGCCTTACACCATTCATCAAACAACATGGTAGCTTCAATGTTAGCCGACTTCATGGTTAATCTTCTTTGATCAAGCATTAGTCATTTGATGCTTAATGTTTGTTCAACATATACGGTGGATGACGGGATGACAAATAGCTCATTCGCCGTGATGGAAGGATTGAGTATTCTTTTTTCCTCGGCGACAACTTCAAGACATCGATATTTGGACCACTATCTTCGTGACCAAAGACAAAAAGAGTTTGCAAATACAAATTTAATTCACTATTACCTAAGAGTATTGGAGTATCATGCATCCTAGTTTGCATTATATTTTGTATTTGTTGAGTCAAGGGATCTAAGAAGTTATTTCAAAAGGACAATCAGATGAAGACATCATAGAAGAATATGAAGATGTGGATCTATAAAGATATCTATGTATTCTTGATAGAGTAATCTCAAGGTCTTATCTAGATTTTCCTTGATTTGGAGGACATTTGGAAGATCAAAGAAAATTTATTCACCATCAATTTCAACATCACTCACGTCTATTGAAGAAAAGGCTTCATAATAAAGTAAAAGCATTTGACATTTTGGATCTAAACATTTAGCAACCAAGAAAATCATAGGAATCTTCCTAAAATACTTTAGCGATTTTTGCAACCATGAAATAAATAACACCTTGCAAGTTACGCTTGCTAAACAAGCTTTAAAAGATATGGCAATATACAAGCAATGTTCTAGAACATTAATGGATGTACAATAATAAACACCCGATAATTGTTTTGTAGAAAAATATTTTAGCAAAACGATATAAATCCAAACAAGAGTCCCAATGACCCTCATTACGTTTATTTGAAAAGTAGCGAATTCTTTCTTATAAGACCACATAGATGTCATTTCTATTGTACCGTACTATTAAGCATCTCATAAGTATAGTTTAATCGATGAGATACATCCAATTCAAAATACATCTAAATAATACCCTTAGTCCTACAATATTTTTCCATTTCCCCCTAAAACTTTTGATTTGTGCAAGTTTATGGCATTTCTAATAGGAGTGACTACTTGCTAAATATCTAAAGTATTTTGAACACATAAATTTAAAATATGACAAATACACCAAGAATGAAAAAAAAATCCCGTTAAAAGAGGGCGAGAATGCTTCAATTAACGAAAAATATTTTGTTAACCAACATGAATTCATTTGATACGAAAATTATGATTAAAGCAATATCATGTGCATTGTGAGGTTCTTCAAACTCCCTAAAAGCCTTTGACCTTAGGCGTAGTGCTAAGGTTCCTTCAGTTCAAGAAGAAGGGGTCTTGGTACTATGCCAATCCTGCCTTGAAGTCCACGGCCAAGACAAAGTCCAAGCACCCGAACTGGCATACTCGCTTTTTCTTTTACGCGGGTACGGGGCTCCGGAGTTTGCTTGGCGGAGTGGGACCATATCCCACCCCCCGTCAAAACCCTTGGGCGAGCTTGAGGACGAGCTGGTTAAAATACGCCTCGTCACCGAGGAGTATGCCAAGCTTCAGCTCGCCCAAGTGGGCATTAGTTCAGCTACCCCCGCCGAGGTCGAGAAGGGTGAGGCCCGAGCTGACTTCCCGCTAACTTGTCTTTTTTTATTTTGTATTTGTTGACGTGTCGTTTTGCTCTGGCGAAGTGTCTCTCTTCGAGCTGGATGTCAGCAGCCAGAGCAGCTCGAGCAAGGGCAAGAAAAGCCAGCCCTGCTTGAGACCCCTCCCAGAAGAGCGGGAGCCGAAGAGGCAGAAGACACAGTCCGCCTCCACTGCATCCTCCGGGCGGACACCGGTGGACTCTTCGGCCTTGACCACAAGGCCGCGAAAGAGTTCGGCGTTACAGCCGACCCCGTCCTTGCCAGGGTCGTGGGTTCCATTGACCGACCTCGTTCCGAGGTCGGTTTCTTCCGAGACCACTGGATGGCCCCGAACTGTGGTAGAGGTAACTTTTGCTCATCTTTCTTTTTTATTTTTTTTTGACACCTCCACTTCTTTTTTTCAGCGCGTCAGGCTCGTCCTGGCTAACGTGGAGAGGGAGGTCGCCGAGCACGAGCAACTCAACAAGGCCCTCACTAAGGCGGAGGACGACATCGCCCGCCTCACCCAAAAGGTAGAGGAAGCGGATGCAAGGGTGTCCCATGCTCTTCGCGGCCTGAAGAAGGGGGAGGCGGAGGCCAAGGCGGCCCGGGCTGAGTTGGAGTGTTTGACGCAACAACAGCAGCTCGCCATCGCTGAAGCAATCCAAGGTGTCGAGGCCGGTCTTGTCGCCTCTCAAGGGGAGCTTCTCCGGGCTTACACGGAGAAGCTATTCAAGTGTCTCCAGTTCTCCTCCTTGGTGAGTATCTTGGTGCAGCTCGACGCCGGGGGCTGGGAATTGGAGCAAGGCAGCTTTCTGCCAGCCTACGCCCGAGTCATCGCGGCTCGGCTGAAGTCTTGCCCCTGCTAGACGACCTCGCTTCTTTCTCCAACCTTTTGACGGTCGAGGCCATGCGTGTGTGCACCACGGACATGGACGCAACAATGGAGAGACTGCCTTCCTCGGCTTTGGAGACGTGGAGCCTTCACCGGTGAGGCACTTGCTGGGCAGAAGAGGAGGATGAGGAGGAGGAGGAGGAGGAGGAGGAGGAGGAGGAGTTGGTCGGAGGCGACCGGGCTGCTACTCCTCCTGCCCTCGAGGAGACCAGAGACGACCGGGCTCTTACTCCTGTCCTTGGAGATGACCGGGCTGCTACCCCTCTTCTCGAGGAGACCGGAGTCCCAACGGTGACCACTCCTGCTGCTGGATTGGAGATACCAGGAGCTGTTGAAGCCGGGCTGCAAGAGACCTTGGTTGAGTGGAAGGGAGACGCGGCGGCAACCCAGTCTACCCCCATTGTATGACTTTCTTTTCTTTTTAGAATATGAGTTCTTGTACTTCGGCCCTGTTGCCCTCCGATGTACCTCTTTTTGAAGGAAATAAAAATTATCTTTTCATTCGAATTGTATCTTCATTCTGCGTATTTGTTTATATTGTTGTAGTCTCGCAAGGTATTAATCGAGTACGAAGCCGAGCTGAAAAAGCTCACAGAGAAGGTACGGAGGGCTGAGGGCGAAGCTTTGTACTGGAGGAACCTGTACACCAAGGCTGCGGACGAGGCGGAAGCGAAGTCTGTTGAAAGCCAGGTGCAAGTTGATAAGGCTACGGTCCAAGTGGTGGATCTCGAGCTGAAGGTGGGAGATCTTCAGGCCGAGCTGCAGAGGACTGCTGCTGACTTGAAAGCTCTGACCATCGGGAATACTGAGTACGAGGGGATCATTCGCCGGAACGATGGTCTGACAATCACCGAGGTGGAAGACGCACTGGCGGATATTTGGGCCAAATGCAGGACCGTCCAGACCGAGCAGGGTGTGGAAAGTCGAGAGTACCGCGGTCTGGTAGACCTGTTGCGGAGTCTCTTGGCGTTGTACAGCATATTTGAAGCTCGGTACCTTAGCTTGGTCAAGCTTCTGGCGGAGACTCATCCTCTTCTCAGTACGACAATTCGAAATCCCCAAGGATACACCGAACAGGATCGCCGAGAAGTGCTGAGACAGCGAAGTGGTAGGGCACCTCGTACTCGTAGTCAGAGAAGGAGAGGATTTACCCGAGGCGCTGCCAGCCGAGGTAGATTTACCTTAGATGAAATATAGAGGGTCGAGGCTCCTAGAGATGTTGCTCACGGGTGGCTCCCCGGTAATATGCCTCGTAACCCCTGAACTGTACTTTGTAAATTAAAGCACTCGATAATGAGAATCTTGTTGTTTGTACGAACTCTTGAGATGTCCAAAAATATTTTACTTACTTCGTTTTGAATGTTTGTCGAACTACTTTAATTTGCGAGCTGAAATCACTTTAGATCGTAGTACATACACCCTTAACGAAATAAGAGTAGTTATGACTTCGGTTTTACCAAAGGTTGCGACCCTTTGATGTTACCGAAGTTGGGTTCCTTGTTTGGCAAGTTTTATTGCTTGGAGTGGTCTCCTCGTGCGCGCTTAAGTGACTCCCCCGAAGTAGGGGAGCTGAGATCCCATAGTAAGAAGAATTGCACTTCGTAAAAAGAAGTGTTGTTCGATCCTTCAAGGGTTTACCGACCTAAAGGATAACCTTATACCTTACTTAGAAGATTTTGATAGTCCTTAGATTTAGGTGTCTCATCAGCGGGCCAACCTTTGAGACTTATGTTCGAAGTATCACATATAAGTGGAACAATGACATGCACATGAATACAATGAAGACACAAAGTAATAAATAAAGATTGCAAAATTTGATTCATTGAAGAAACAAACTGTTTATAAAAAGGTTTTACAAGAAAGGGTCCTAAGACATGAATGATAACTAAGACATAAATGACAATGACAACTCTTTCCACTCATTCATAGTACTTCTTTAAATTTGGAGACATGCCAAGTTCGGGGTATGATCTCACCAGACATGTGGGCTAATTTGTACGACCCTTTCATTGACCCGATAAGGACCTTCCCACGTAGCTTCGAGTTTGTCGAGCTTCTTGGCTTTGCTTACTTTGTTATTCCTGAGGACAAAGTCTCCAACCTTGAATTGTTGTGATTTCACCCTTTGGTTGTAGTACCGGGCTACTTGCTGCTTGTACCGAGCTTCTTTGATGAAAACCAGTTCTCTCTTTTCCTCCACGAGGCCAAGGTCAGCTCGGAGATTTTCTTCGTTGTCCTCAGCGGAAAAGTTCGCTGTGCGTGGGCTTGTTACGCCGATCTCAACAGGAATCACTGCTTCGGTCCCATAGACTAGGCTGTACGGATTCTCCCAGTCGAGGTTCGGGGTGTGGTCCGATATGACCAGAGGACGTTTGGCAGATTTTCCACCCACACACCTTTAGCTCGGTCTAGTCGAGTCTCGAGGCCCTTGACGATGGTTTGATTCGTCACTTCGGTTTGCCCATTTGCTTGCGGATGTGCTACCGAGGTGAATCCCTGTTGGATCTTGAGTTCCTGACACCATTCTTTGAAGGTTTTATCAGTGAATTGAGTCACGTTGTCTGACACCAGGACATGGGGGATGCCGAAGCGGCAGATTATATACTTCCATACAAATTTTTGAGCCTTTTTGCTCGTGAAATTTGCCAGTAGTTCAGCTTCAACCCACTTCGTAAAGTAGTCCACGACGACTATTAGAAATTGTAGTTGTCCTGGAGCCCTCTCGAACGGGCCTACGATGTCGATGCCCCACTGCATGAACGGCCAGAGGCTTTGCATGCTTGTCAGTTCGTACTGAGGTACTCTCGGGATATTTCCATGGGCTTGGCACTTCGTACATGTTTTGACGAGGTGAGCTGCATCTTGGGCCATAGTTGGCCAGTAATACCCCCACCGCATGACTTTTTTTGGACAGTGCCCTAGCGCCGATGTGGCTCCCACAAGACACTTAGTGTACCTCCCTTAACAGGGGCTACATATAGGACTTCCTATAGAGGTCCCCTTGTTTTTGCTCGTAGTGTATGGATCGGCAGAGCAGCTTTCTGGCTTCGAGCTTGTCACTGGGTAGTTTGCCTCTTTCCAAGTATGCTAGGATCAGCGTCATCCAGTTCGGCTTAGTCGTGACCAGATTACTAACCTCTGCTTCCTCTATGCTGCGGTGCTTTATCTCCTCAACTAAGGGCACACTTGACGATGACGCCTATTTGCTCAAGGCGTCAGCTCGGCTATTCTGAGTTCGGGGGATGCCAACTATCTTGAAGTATGAGAAGGCCAGCTGCAGCTGCCGGGTCTTCTCCAAATATTTCTGCATCTTCTCCCCTCTAGCCTCGCTTGTCCCCATGCCATGTCCCACAATGACTTGGGAGTCAATGTGCACATTGAGGGACTAGATCTTGAGGCTTTGCGCGATGCGGAGACAAAAGATGAGAGCTTTGTAGTCTGCCTCATTGTTGGTAGTCGGAAAAGTGAACCGAAGTGAATAGGTCACTTTGTGGCCATCGAGAGCGATACGTAGGACCCCGGCTCCGCTTCCCGTCTTTCCCGAAGCACCATCGACGTATCCCTGCCAACAATCTCGGGTTCTTCTTCTGGTACCTCTGTTTCTACTTCGGTCACCGAGGGAGGTTGCTCATCTTTCAGCCGAGCTTCGACTACGAAGTCTGCAAAAGCCTGCCCTTTGATGGCCTTGCGGGGACAAAATTCGATTGAGTGCTCCCCCAGTTTGATCGCCCACTTCGCTATCCTACCCAATGCTTCAGGTTTCATCAAAACTTGCTGGAGTGCAGGTCTGTGAGGACCTGGATAGTGTGTGCATGGAAATAGGGCGGAAGTCTCCTGTCTGCATTCACCAAGGCCAGAGCGACCTTCTCCAGTGGCTGATATCTTGTCTCTGGTCCCTTTAAAGCCCGACTGATAAAGTAGACGGGATGCTGGTGCCGGCCTTCTTCTCGTACAAGCACCGCACTGATTGTTTCTTCCGACGCTGCGAGGTATAACGAGAGCGTCTCTCTATCCTTTGGCACTGACAAAGTGGGGAGTTCGGCTAGATACCTTTTGAGGTCTTAAAAGGCTTTCTTGTGTTCTTCACCCCGCTCGAACTTAGGAGCTTTCTTCAGCACCTTGAAGAATGACAATTGTTTCTCTTCGGCCTGCGAGAGAAAGCCGCTTAGTGCGGCCAGGCACCCCGTCAACTTCTACACATCGTGGACGGACTTCGGCAGAGCCATCTCTCGGACAGCTCTTACTTTTGACGGACTGGCTTTTAGTCCCTCCTTTGAAACTAAGCAGCCTAGGAACTTCCCAAATTGCACCATGAACGTGCAATTCTGGGGGTTCAACTTCAGATTGGCTGCCCGAAGTACTTAAAGAGTCGAGTGGAGGTCGATTATGTAGGAAGACACAACCTTGCTTTTGATGACTATATCATTAATCATTAACATACACCTCGACTGTCTTGCCGATGTGTCGGAACAGTTTGTTTACCATTCTTTGATAGGTAGCCCCTGCATTCTTCAGACCATAGGGCATCTTCTTATACGCGAAGATGCCGAAGTCGGTGATGAAGGCTGTTTTGGAGGCATCCTCTTCATCCATCAGGACTTGGTGGTACCCCTTGTACAGGTCCAGGAAGCTAAAGATCTCGAAGCCAACTAGGTCTTCGACCTTCTTGTCAATGTTCGAGAGTGGATAACAGTCCTTGGGGTAATTCTTATTGAGGTCGGTGTAATCTATACACATCCGCCATCCTCCGCCCTCTTTCATGACCATAACGGGGTTAGTTATCCAGGTCGGATACTTGACTTCGAAAAGTATCTGGGCCTTCAGTAACTGTTGGACCTTGTCTCGTATACCTGGTTCCTTTCTACGGCGAAGAGCCACTGTTTTTGCCGCACCGGCTTGACCTCTAGGTCGATGTTGAGCCGGTGTGTGATTATGTTCAGCGACACCCCCGTCATGTCGAGAGGTGACCATGCAAACACGTCTCTGTATGACCTAAGGAGTTGGATGGCCTGATCCCAAATATCAGGTTCCAAAGCGAAACCGACTGTGATGACTTTAGCCGGATCGTCCTCGTATAGCTGGACCTCCATCGAGTTCGGCACGGGGAGACTTTTCTCTGACTCCTTAGGTTGTTGTGATTGCTATGCCTGGTGGTGCCGAGCTGAGGACTCGACACCTTGCATAGCGATCTGCATGCACTCCTTGGCTCTCTTCTAATCGCCTCGGACAGATGTGATTCCTCCCTTAGTCAGGATCTTGATCGTCAGGTGGTATGTAGAACACACCGCCCTGACCGCATTCAACATGTCCCGCCCAAGGATGATATCGTAGGGGGAATGGGCCTTGACGACGATGAATTACCCTACGGTCATCGAGCTGATCGGGGCCTTCCCCACTGTAACCGAAAGGTTGACTATGCCTTCCGGGCTGGTATCTTCTTGGACGAAGCTCTTCAGTGGCAGCGGCGCGGGCGCTAACGGAGCTGCGACAACCTCCAGCCTACCGAAACATTCCTTGAACAGGATGTTTACTGAACCTCCCCGGCCTGGATAACGATGGCATCCTGATGCAGTGTGATGGCCGGCACCGGATCGGCCTTGGAGAATGTTATCGCCTCATCCTTTTTGAGGCGTTTGTTGGCGGGCTTTCCTGAGGTGGGACCTCGGCATTCCGCCTTGAGGGAAGATTTTGTCTTCCCTACTGGCAATCCAGTGATGGTGGTGATAACACCATCATACTGAGGCTCTTCGCCATCCTCGTCCTGTCTAGGCCGCTTTTCGGCAGGGGGAACGCAATTCGACTTCCCGTGCTTATGCTTTCCCTTGTGCTGCCGCCGGTCTTGGTATCGCTTCAGGGCTCCAGTTTGGATTACTGCCTCAATATCGGCAGCAAGGTTTCGGTACTCCTCAGTATCATGACCGTGATCCTCGTGGAATGCGCAGAACCTTTCTAGACTCCGCCGTTTGGACGACTTCGCCATGGTCTTTGGCTTTTCGAACATCTCTGAGTGGAGTTCGAAAATCTCCGCTCTCGGCTTGGATAGCGGAGTTAGTTGGGGCTGGGGCCTTTGTTGATTAGGGCGGGGGCCCAGCCTGGACTGCAGGGGTCCATGATGCAGCCTCTCAAAGGCGCTTCGTGGACCTCGGCCGTGATCGCCACGGTCTTTATTTTTTTTTTTTCACCTTGGACAGTGTCCAAGGTTCTCTTCCTCCGATCCGCTTCATCTGCTCAAGCGAACTGGTCCGCAATACACCACATTTCTTGTGTCATTTGCGGGTTGCATTTGACGAGCTCCTTGGAAAGCGCTCCAGGTAAAAAGTCGTTCTGAAATGCTAAAATGACGAGCAGGTCGTTGATATCATTGACCTGCAAGCATTCCTGGTTGAACCTCGCCATAAAGTCACTGACTTTTTCATCATGACCATGCCGAATTGATAGGAGCTGGGCCGAGGTGGCCTGGGCTTCGGCCTTTTGGAAGAAACGACAGTGGAAGGCCGCCATTAGATCGTTGTATGATCTGAAACTGCCATGGGGCAGGTTATCAAACCATCTTCGAGCATTACCGTTAGCAGCTCGGGAAATAGCGTACACATGTGAACCTCGTTCAAACGTTGGTTCATCATGTTGTACTGGTACCTCCCAAGGAAATCATGGGGGTCGGCGAGACCATCGTAGGACATCGGTGGGACTCGATAGTTGTTGGGAAGGGGAGTCTGGATGATATCATTAGAGAAGGGAGTTTGGAGAGCTCCATAAACGTCGAACCCTCCTTGGTGATTTGCCGCCGAGACATGGGATCGACGGGGCGAGTGGTTCCCTCCATGTTGATCACCATGGTGGTATGATGATCTAGGAGGAGGAGTTCCCACAGACGGCCCCAGTGATCGACCCCAAGTTTGTAGGTAGATTGAATGGAAATACACTAAAGACCACCAATAAATAATGTGATTCAATCTACTGAAGTAGATCTACGTCCATAGAAAAAAGGGGGAAAATGTATATTGCTTTGAGTATGCAAGAGTACAAGAGTGTCTCATCCCTTTTCCTAATGATACACTAGATAGTTATACTAGTGTAATGGGCTTATAGGCCTATCAGGCCCATACATGTGGGTTAGTTTAGCCCACGGATCCACTTGGAGTAACTGCCCCAATCGTGGAGTGATGGATGGAACGGCGAAGATCATGGGTGGATCAAGGCTGACTCGATGTAACCACCGGTAATGGGAGATAATCGTGGCGGATTTCTCGGAATCGCCTAACTCTGGAAACTCTAACATATCACCTTTGCCGAGCTGAGGTGTGGGACTCCGAGGAGCCAAAGTGTCCTCACCAAACAGGCTGAACAACCTCCGAGTTTGTTGCCTGATGCCGGACTGAAGTGTATTGCCGAACTGGTCAGTAGCTGGGAAGGGCCGAATCACCCAATGCCTTGTTATTACTAGGCCCATGTCTATTAGGCCTCATATCTGGGCCTATTGGTTGGGTCGTACCCCATCATCTATTTTGACGTATGTATTAATTATCAAGTAAATATATATGCACAAAAAGCTTGAATCATATTCTAATGTTTTAAAAATCGCTAAATACTAATAGAACAGTCAGAGCCGGCCCTCATTATTGTGGGACCCTAGGCGAAATAGAAAATATGAACCCTCCAGGATGGTATCCTCTTCTCTGAAAAGGTTGTCCAAAATTTTAATTTCTACTTGTTTATATTGTTTTTCATAAAAATACTATAATTTAGTAAATCATAATAGACATTTATAAGGAAAAAATGATTTTTTAATTATAATATACTAATAAAAGTCAAATTAAGTGCTAGAAATAATTATAAACCCTAATGGGGATAGATGAACCCTAAAAAATAACCATAGATTAAACTAAATCATTATAAAAATATATTTTTTTTGAAAATATATAAATAGAAATTGAATCTTGGGACACCATGTCGAGCACTTCATATATATATATATATATATAAACATAGAGATCTACATATATATTTTTTTTACATACATAATTCAAGCAATCTATATATAAAATTCAAAGCAACTTCTCTTGATTTCCATGTACACTATGAGAAAAAAAAATGCGGATAAGATTAAATTTTTTTTTAAGAAAATTCATAATTTGAAGTCAAAGCTTTGTGGTCCAGTAATAATAGGTAGTGATATTAAGAATCTTTTAGTGAAGGTCTTATTCGATTTACACCGTCAACATTTGTAACGTGTGATAAATAATAATATTATTATTTGGTATGGCCAGACTTGTGGGATTGACCATTTTTAAAAAAACAAGTCAAGATTGAGAGGTCTTTGATTGGGCTATTTTTTAAAAGAAAAAAAAAAGAGGTTTGTTTGGGCTCATATATTAGGGTGCGTTTGGTAGGGGGTGATAAGGGGTGATAATGGGTGTATAAATTTTTTTAACACCCTTTGTCAGGTGTT
>JAOWBJ010128150.1:0-13068 GCA_028566335.1 Monarda citriodora | reverse complement strand
TTGATATCTTTTTACATTGTAGATATCTGAATCCCTATCTCTCTATAATATGTCTTCGGGATAGGCTTGGAGTAGGAAACCTTCTTGTTATAGGATTCTTGATAGCGAGCTGTAGGCCGAGCTGTGAGCCGATGTGGGCCTGATCCGAACTGGGCCGATCTGCGTTTGTGATCTTGCTGTCTTCAGAGTGAGCCTTATGTTTGGGCCGAATAGCGTTAGGGTCGAGCTCTTGTCGAGGTCCATCTTTGTTGGGCCTCGTGCTTGGGCCTAGCTGTTAGGCCATGAGTCACATCCCCCCCTCCATAGAGAGGTAGGGATGAGAATATGGTGTAGTGTCTGAGCATACCCCGTTGAAAAGAGTTAAGCTCGCGAACTGGTTGCCCCCGTCAAAGTTGACATG
Source organism: Monarda citriodora (assembly GCA_028566335.1). NCBI lineage: Eukaryota > Viridiplantae > Streptophyta > Magnoliopsida > Lamiales > Lamiaceae > Monarda > Monarda citriodora. The sequence goes on along the minus strand of JAOWBJ010128150.1, from coordinate 12,668 downwards.
AGCAGCGAGCATACCCCACTGGAAAGAGGTGAGCTCGCGAACTAGTTGCCCCCGTCTCGCGAACTGGTTGCCTCCGTCAAAGTGGATGCGAGCTGCGAGGATACTCCGCTGGAAAGAGGTGAGCTCGCGAACTGGTCGCCATGTCAAAGTGGACGCGAGCAGCAAATATACCCCGCTGGAAAGAGGTGAGCTCGCGAACTGGTTGCCCCCGTCAAAGTGGACGTGAGCTGCGAGCATACCCCGCTGGAAAGAGGCGAGCTCACGAACTGGTTGCCCCAAGTGGACACGAGCAGCGAGCATACCCCGCTGCAAAGAGGTGAGCTCGCGAACTGCGAACTGAATGTGGGGGGCGCCGGACTGACAGTGTGTCAGTTACTTTTCATTAAATGCACTGGTTGGGCTTTCCAGGTTGGCGGCCAATGGTAAAGCGGTATTTCGAAATGTCACCCCAAAGTTGGCTTATAGGGTACGATTTGGCTTTCTCATTCACCATTTCCAAACTTTCGCGAAAAAAAAAATCTCACAACCTCCGTCTTCTGCCGCCGCTGTTGTTGTTGCTCCGGTGAAATCCAATCCTCCTTTTCGCGAAAACTTGCACGAACCAGCAAGTATGGCTTCTTCCTCTAAAGCTGTAGTGTCTAAATTAAATTTCTCCATTCCCGCTCAGGAAGTTATGGAAACCGTAGATATTTTTTTTGTTGGTCAAGAGAGGTCTAGGCTCGATTTTGCGGCATACTCCGGTGCTGTAGGTGTTGGGGTTGTAAATAGTTACCCCTCCTCCCTTGATCTATTTGTTATTGGGGAGTTAGAGTCTTCTTATTCCTTGCCGAAGAATGCGGCTTTTATCATTCCGGGCCCGCAGGACCGGGCCTGTGCCCCTCCGATGGGGTACGTGACCGTGTATGAAGATGCCCTTCATAGTGGCCTTCGATTCCTTTTGCACCCCGCGTACAAAGAGCTCTTAGAAATCCATCAGCAGCCATTAGGGCAGTTGACTCCGAACTCATTTGTTCTCATGTCCTTTTTGGAGTCTAAGTCTAAAGAGCCTATGACTCGGGACATGATTTGTACATTTTCACCTTTAAGACTCGTCTAACTGGTACTATGCATTATCGCGGACTGATTTCACAGTTCGCCTGCCGAACGAGGTACAAGGTTGGCACTCTAAGTTCTTTTACATGCAAGTTGCTGACATTGGTGTACCTGAGTTTGCCTGGCGAACTGAAACATTAGACAAGCTTACTCCCTTGAATAAGTACTCTGACCTTAAGGATAGGTTGATTAGGGAGTACGGGGTGAAGTCCAACCCTCGCGATCCTTCTGCCGAAGCGGAGAAGGTGAAGGGTAAGGGTCTTGTTGTTGCCTTTTCTGTTTAGTGTTATTCATGTTGTTCCGAACTAACATCTTTGTTCGCTGTTTGCAGTGGGATATGAAAGAGTGATCGTGCCCAAGAAGAAGGGCAAACAAACTGCTGCCGCGGCTTCTGCTGATGTTGCGGCGTCCGCTTCCAGCTCGGAGCGACTGTTACCATTGTGCTTTCCCTGCAGATCGGGGATCACTCTCTGAAGGAGCAGCCCTTCAAGAGAATTAAGAAGGGGCTGAAGGAGCCGAGAGAGCCTCCGCATGTGCAATTGGAGACACAGGTCGATCTGACCGAGGATCCAGTCGATCCACCGGCTCTCTCGATGCTGAGGTAACTGGTCAATAACCTTGTGTAGCTGTTTGTTTTACTTGTATGTGGTGATATTGATGTGGCGATCTGTGCAGAGGGCCAGGAGTCTGATATCGCAGGGCCTTGCCCTGCTGGAGAGGAGTGAGGCCGAGAAGGTTGCGGCCGGAAAGGCTGAACAGGTCAAGCAACTGCGCTCGAAGCTGGAGGAAGCCAAGGTGTGAGTTGCAACTGCTCGCCGTGAGGTGGCCGCGGCTCGTGAAGAGGCGGCCTTGGCTAAGGCTGAGGTCGCCAAAGTGGAGAAGGAGAAGGACGACCTGAGGGCTGAGATCGTGACTTCCTAAGGGCCCATGTTGCAGGCTTTTGCGGAGAGGCTGCTGTTCTCCAAGAGATTCATGAGGCTTACCTCCACTGCTGGGAGCGTGCTCGGGGAAGAAATCGCCGTGGAGGCGCTTGAGGCCCCCCAGAAGAACTTCCCACTCTTGGATCCTTCCAAGTATCAGTACGCGAGGCGATCTGCGGAGGAGAGCAACCAAGCTTTAGCAGACGAGGTATGGGGGGTTCTGCAAGAGTCCCCTTTGCTGAAGGAGCTTGAGGTCACTCCCGACATCCTTATAGCTGAAGTGGTCCGCTCAACCGATGTGGATTGCGATTTGGATGTGGAGGCGTGCTTCGCCAAGGCTGGGAGGGAGGTGTCTCCCGTGAATGAGGAGACCCCGGGAGAAGGCCCTGATGATATGGTTTGATTTCTCTCCTTTTGTAAATTTTTTCTCTTTTTTAGTAGCCCCTCATTTGTGATTACAGTACCGCTAGGGTATTGCTTTTGCTGTTAATAAAACGAGTATTTCCTGCACATCTCCGAGCTCATTTAATTTATGTATTTCTTTTAATCAGTCTCCGTCTCCCGAGATGTTCGATGCATCGCCTTTTGTTGTCCGCATAAACGAACTAGTAAACTCCCTTAAGGCTGCGAAGGCTGAATTGTCTTTTTGGAAAAGTAAGTGTCAGCGATCCAATGCCTTAGTAGTAGCTGAGAGTAGTTCGGCGGGCGGACGGGCTTGAGGGCGAACTGAAATATTGGAAGGAGGAGTATACCCAAGCTGTTGAGGAGAGTGAGCGCATTAAGACCTCGGCGCAGATCAAGTATGATAGACTCCAAGCACGGTACACTCTACTCCAAGACCAGTTGAAGGAGAGTAAGAGCGAGCTGAAAGATGCGAACAGAGAGCTGGAGAAGATGGACCAAGAGCATATGGCATACGAGCTTTTTGTGCAGCGACGTGGTGGTGTTTCGATTTCGAAGGTTAGGAAGCTCGTCTCGGCATGCTCCGCTTATGGTCGGCGGGAGGATTGCGAGCCACTTGTGCTACATGAGAAGATCCTCGAGTTAAAGAGCATAGCTCGGTTCTACCAAGTCATCCTCGATAAGTACCCTTCGCTCTGCAAGCTTGTTGGGGATCGATCATTTGCGGATCAGGCTGGTCCTTCTACTTCTGCTGTCGCTGTGCGCCAACCCATGCAAGCTGTGGAGATTCGCCGAGCTCAGCCTGCAGTGACTAGAGGTCGTCGAGGCGGGAGGTCGGCAGGTCGGAGTACATCTGGCCGTGGAAGAGGAAGGGGGAAAGGTCGTGACTTCGACCTTGATGGCTTTCTGAATGCCAACTTCAACTCCGCAGAAGACTTTGTGGACAACTGGTTAAATTTTAGTCCTGGCAATAAGCCTTCCCGACCATAGCGTTGTGATAAGAAATTTGTATTGTGTAATACTGTTCTTCCTTGATGAATAATAAAGTGTTGTCATTTTGCCATTCTTTTCTTGTCGTTGCAAACTACGAACTATTTTACTTCTAGTTTGCTGAGACGTGTGTCTTTTCTCGTTTGAAGTATGAGTTGCTTCTTTTTTTCTTTGACCGAGGTCAAGGCTAGTTTGAAGCTAGATTGCTCCTTCTTTGCGGTGACCGAGGTCACGGCTGGTTTGGAGTATGTACTTCTCGTTTGCGATGACCGAAGTCAAGGTTGTTTTGAAGTAATGGTTTCTCCTTTATGGGACTTGTAAACCTTTAGTTCGGGTTTTGTGAGTCCTCCGGAGATGAATGTTGTCTTATAAGGGGGCTAGCCTCAGAGAGATTGTTATGTGAATTTTTACGTATAAGTGAGAGATGCAAAATATGTAATGAGACTCATAAATGAATGAAGGAAATTTTATTAATGAAGTTCGGAATTCCGAAAGAACAAAGAAAATAATAGCATTTACATGAAGCCATAAAGAATGCAACACTATATGTGTACCCTATACTTCGCTCACTTATACATAAAACTTCTTCAAATTGGAAATATGCCAAGTGCGGTGTAAGAGCTCACCAAATAATTGAGCGAGCTTATAGGAACCCTTGCCGAGATCTTCTGCGATCTGATATGGTCCTTTCCATGTGGCTTCCAATTTGCCGAGCTTTTCTGCTTTGCTGACTTCATTGTTGTGGAGTACAAGGTCTCCGACCTGGAAGTAATGGTGTTTCACTCGGCGGTTTTAGTAGCGAGCTACTTGTTGCTTATATTGGGCTTCTTTTATGAAGGCGAGCTCTCTCTTCTCCTGCAATAAGTCTAAGTCAGCTCGGAGGTTGTCATCATTGACATCCTCGGAGAAGTGTATGACACGAGAACTTGGCATCCCGATCTCGACTGGTATGATTGTCTCGGTGCCATAGGCTAGACTGTACGGTGTTTCTCCATGCGAGGTTCTGGGTGTAGTCCGGTAGGACCATAGGACATTGGGTAGGTTCTCCACCCACCTTCCTTTTGCTCGTCCCAGTCGAGATTTCAGTCCGTTCACGATGGTTCGGTTGGTGACCTCGGTCTGTCCGTTGGCTTGAGGATGAGCTACCGAGGTGAACTTTTGTTGGAAGTTAAGTTCTTCACACCATTCTTTGAACACTCTGTCCGTGTATCCCATTGTCCGAGACTAATATGTGCGGTATTCTGAATCGGCAAACGATATTCTTCCATATGAAGTTGCGAGCATTCTTGCATGTGATTTTGGCCAAAGGTTCGGCCTCTACCCATTTTGTGAAGAAGTCGATTGCAACGATTAGGAACTGCATTGGCGCGGAGCCTTGTCAAAGGGGCTAACAATATCGATCCCCCATTGCATGAACGGCCATGGGCTTTGCATGCTGGCGAGCTCGGTCTGAGGAAGTCGATGCACGTTTGCATGGACTTCATACTGTGGATAGCTCTTGATTAGCTCGATTGCATCGTGAGCCAACGTCGGCCAGTAGTATCCGCTTCGCATAACCTTTTTGGACAAAGCTCTGCGTCCAATGTGGATACCACAGGACCCTTCGTGTACTTCTCGCAGGACATAATCCGCTTCTTCGGGTCCTACACATCGCAAGAGGGGTTGGAGGTAAGATTTGCGGTAGAGAACACCCTGCTCTAGCGTGTATTTCAACGACTTGGCGAGAAGTTTTCGGGCTTCGAGCTTGTCATCAAGTAACTCCCCTTCCTCCAAATATGCATGCATGGGGGTCATCCAGCTTGGCTCGTCGTTGACATCTCTCACTTCGACCTCCTCGATACTTCGGCTCTGGATGTCCATAACTGGTGAACTGGTTGATTGGAAGGAGGCGAGCTTACTTAACGCGCCAACTCGATGGTTCTGTCTTCTCAGAAATCTGACCAGCTCAAAATATGAGAATCTGTTGCGAGTTACGGACTTTGTCGAGGTACCTTTTCATTTTCTCTCCGCGGGCTTCACTTGCACTCAATATGTGATTTACTACGACTTGGGAGTCATTGTAAACTTTGACAGCCCCAATGTTTAGGCTCTTGGCTAGGCGAAGTCCATGAAGAATGGCCTCATACTCCACCTCATTGTTAGTGGTTAGGAATGTAAACCGGAGTGAGTAGGTTACCTCGTGCCCGTCCGGACTAATGAGTAGGATCCCTGCTTCACTGCCTGCTTTTCCCGAAGCTCCATCAACGTAAACCTGCCAACAGTTCATAGGTGCCTCCTTCGGCTGCTCGGTTATATTTCTCTTCGGTGTCAGTTTGGGAGTCTTTGGATCCTCTTTGAACTTGGCCTCGGCTAGAAAATCGGCCAAGGCTTGTCCTTTAATGGATTTTTGGAGATGAAAAGAGATCGTATGCTCCCCGAGTTCAATGGCCCACTTCGCAATGCGACCTGATGCTTCAGGTTTGGTAAGAACTTGGCGAAGTGGGAGATCTGTGAGGACTTGGATCGGATGTGCATGGAATTATGACCTCAGTCTTCTTGTGGCATTGACAAGCGCAAGCGCGATCTTCTCCAATGGTTGGTACCTTAACTCGGGTCCTTTGAGTGCTCGGCTTATGAAGTACACAGGGAGCTGGTGACGTCCCTCCTCTCGGATCAACACTGCACTAATGGGCTCATCCGAAGCACCAAGGTACAATGACAAAGCTTCTCCCTCCTTCGGAACGCATAGTGGGGGGAGATGGGCAAGATAGCCTTTGAGGTCCTCAAAGGCTTTGCGATGTTCCTCCCTCCATTCGAAGTTCGGTGCTTTCTTCAAAATCTGGAAGAATGGGAGCTGCTTTTTCGCCGCTTTTGAGAGGAAACGGCTTAAAGCAGCGAGGCATCCCGTCAATTTGTGCACATCATGGATGGACTTAGGTATCGCCATGTCTTTGATGACTTGAACCATGGATGGATTTGCCTCCAAGCCCTTTTGCGATATCCAGCAACCCAGGAACTTTCCAGCTCGCACCATAAGCGTGCATTTCTGCGGATTCAGTTTCAAGTTAGCAGCTCGGAGAATGTCGAAGACAGTTCGGAGATCGCCGATGCAGGTACCCTCTTCTCGGCTCTTCACGACTATGTCATCGACATAGACCTCGATGTTTCTTATGAGTACTTTTCGCTCTTATCTTCTTAAGAAAACGTAAAGGAAGAGCGGTGAACGCGACTGAGAAGCGACCATCACCTAAGCAACCAAAGGTGGACTTTCTAAACTAAAGTACCTCAAGCGGGTTAATACCCTCGAGCGACTAGTCGCCGATCGAATATTCTTTTGAAGCGAGTTTTCTCAGAGCAGACTTCTAAGTTGCTCTCTTTAAAGTTGTTGTGATGATGTTGTGAGTTTTATAAGGCCTATCTATCGGCTGTGTGCCAAGGTTTCATGTTACGATCGACTGGAGCATGTGTTGCTCAGGTAAATGCACTAGGTTCGCTTTGCTCAGGCAAGCGATCGAGGTTCTAGGTGAGGGTGGCAACCCTCCGTAGATCAGGTTATTAAGGGCAGATATGGCAAAGGCAAGGATGTAAAGTAAAGGTTTCACGAGCTAAGGCTCTTATGTTTTATGGTGTTGTTCTTTATTATCTTTTTACTTGTGAAGTGATTTCGGGCGAAGTGTCCACTGAGTGCTTCAAAGTACTCAGCCCTGTATGCGTTTTCCCTGTGTGCAGGTTGAGCAGGTCATGGTCGAGATGGAAGCGGTGGCGAACGGGTTCTGGTGGAGCGGTTTTGTGAAAAGGCGCTTGATGGTGCAAGTCTTCATACTTGCATCTATTAATCTTGTTCATGAGAGTCTAGCTATAGATCTATTTCGCTCATAAGGGTCTGGCTATAGAGTCTTTTTCAACCTTAGAATTTTTGCCAGATCCCCTTTTGTTGTTGTTTTTGCGCAGGCCCATAGAAGGGTGTTCCTTGAAAAAGCAGAGCAACTGTTGGACTCCTGCCCACATCCAGGTCGTTCCCCTCCCTCATCGAGCTTCTATAGCTAAGGGGGCGCCTGCAATGGGTCCAGCATCCGTCTCGACTTCGAGACCGTATCTTTTCTTTCTTTCTTTCTTTCTTTCTTTCAAAACTTTCCCAATTGACATGATCGCTCAAGCTGTCCAATTCGCTTCCATTGTACCCAGTTGTTGTTTCAGTTGTATCTATCCACTCGTCCTTGTAAAAGTATTATGAATGTTTTAAGCAACAAAATATGATGAAAGTATTCTTAAAGAGTTCTCTTTACTTATCGTAAGTGGCGTGATAATTCGCTCGGCCAAGGCCATAGCACGAGTTATTTTCTCAAAAGTTATAAGTATCAGTTAAGACTATCAATGAGTTCGCTTCCGGAAAGATAGTTTTCAAACAAAGATTTCCAAATGAAATAACAAGTAATTGATCCTATTCGCTCAGCATTTCCTCTCACCCCAGAGTCTTTCCATTTCATTGACTTCGTACGACACGTGGCGACTTCCGGGCCTAATTTCCTTATTCCGGGTCCTGGTCGTTACACCAAATATTCTTGCCGATCCTGCTCCGTATACTTCGGTTCCCAGTTGATGTTAGTATTCCTCAAGGCCGGGACATCTTCCAAAGTCTTCTTCAATTTCGGATGCCGGGTAAGGATGATTGGGTATATTCCGGCAAGCTGGCGGATGATTTGTATTTCGGAGCGGTATTCGTTACTGCAAAGGCCGCATTGTTTCTTCACCTCACGACTATGTTGCCAGACATCCCATATTTGGTCCTGCACATCGCTAATAGTGAGGCCGCCAACATTTCCGATTATCTCTTCGTACTCCTTGTTTTCCTATCTTGTCAACTTGAACTCGGTCTTCAAATCAGCAAGAGTGGTCTCAAGTTCAACCGTTCGGGCAACCACTTCGTCATACTTTATCTGGTCCGCACGAGCTCGGCTCTCCGCTTCGTTCTATGCCGAAGAGTACAGCTTCTACCAGTGCAGTATTTCTAATTCCTTAGAATTAAGAATACGAAACAATTATTTAAGTTCGGCATCCCAATTAAAAGGAGAAGGCTATAAAAATTAAAAGCAGGAAATGAAAGTGTAAATGGCGCAAGATCAAGTGCTAAACATTTTTCTTTCATTCAGTAGGCAAAAAAGTACACAAGGTGGGCAGCTAGGCCGGAGTACAAGAGTTTATAAAACCTAAGACTATAAAAGGAAGAAAGAAGGGAGTAGTCATACTTCAGCATTTGCTCCCCCTGTTCCTTCGGCAGTCTTCGGCTCATCCTTGCCAGTAGCCAGAGTAACCTCCGGATCCTTCTCCTGTTGCTTCGGCCTCACCGGAGAGGGTTCTTTGTCTCGAGGAGACACCGGAGTGTCCTCTCCTCCTCCTCCTCCTCCATCCTATCCTCCTTCCTCGGTTATCGGCGCCGGAGACACGGGGCCCAGGGCAGAGTAAGCTGCCTCCATCTTTTCATCCCGGTCCAAGTTGTAGGTTCGGACCGCCTCAATAGACAGTGGCACCGAAGTGCCAGCCAATTCGTCCAGCAGCGACAAGGATTGCATCCGTGCAGCCACAGCCCTTGCGTAACGGGGGATAAAAACCTCCTCCCCAGCATCAGTAGTGTCGGAGACCACATTGACGAGGTCTCCGACAAACGAAGCGAACTGCGCGCTAAGGAACAATTTCTCTGCAAATGCGCGGAGAACGTCCCCCTGCGCAGCTGCAAAGGCCACTGCGTCTTCTTCACGAGCCTTCCTTAGCAGCTCAGTCTCCGCCTTGGCCTTCTCGGCCGCCATCCTCGCCCTCGCCAGCGAGGACTCCAGTGACTTCGCCTCGGATGCCTTTTTGACGGTATCTTCTTTGGTTTTGGCCACGGCATCCCGGGTTTTGGCGAGAGATTGCTCTTGTTTCCGGCACTCCGAAGCCGTACGTTTTAGTTCGGCCTGCACCAAGCCGGAGAGATACTCCGTTCTCTACAGAAAAGAACGAAGTTTTTTTAAAAAAAGGGAGGAGATGCAGTAACAAAAGCAAAAGGTTACCTCCGCTAAATTCTTAGGCCACTCGGCCAGAGAAATAGGAGCACCAACAGCTCCAATGACTCCCCCTACCGGCACTAACTCCTCAATCGGAGTTAAGGAAAGGTGACGCACTCCAGCGTCCTCTCCGAAGACACCGAAGAGGATGAGATAGCGACATGCCCCGAACTAGCCAAAGGCAATGGCACGGTGCCAGGCGATGAAGTCTTTTGCTTCTTCGGCGGCTTCTCTGTTCCGGCGTCCAGCGCAGCCGCCTTGTTCTTCATCTTCCGAAGCATATTCACTACATCACAAAGATTTGGATTCAAATATTGTAATACAAAGAAAAAACTACACTACTCAGCTATTTCCTCACCCCGAGGGACTTCTTTTTCAGCGGTCGCCTTAGGCAATGCAATCCCCCCCAGACGAGTTTGGACTCATCCAAATCTCTCGTGACCATCGGGATGGCCGAAAGGGCATCCTCAATCGGACCCAAATATTCCGTCTCAGGGGGACGGACCGTATGATTAACATCCCTCCATACGAAGTTACGAGCACCGGAACCCTTGTAAAAAAAGAATCTTTTTTGCCAGTTCGCCCACTTTGTCTTCGTTTTGGCCTTGAACATAGGGACAGGGGTAAGATAAAACTAAGACCCCTTTCGTTTAAATTGAAAAAACCTGAGGATCAATTCTAGCGAAGGTTCGTACCCACCCCGCACAACTTCGGCTACAAAAGCAGTCAAGTGTCTCCACGAGTTCGGAGTAACTTGACCCAAAGGAAGATAAAAATTGTCTAACAGTTGGACAAAAAGTGGATGAATTGGAAGCGTGTCCGCATATCAAACTCGCTTCGTACATGGTGCGGTGCCTTTCCGGAGGGCGGTCAGCCCAGTCCGTCGCAAGGGGCACCGCCGCCTCCGTCCCCGCCACAAAATAATATTCATACGCCAAGTTATCTATAGTATTCCTACTCAAAATCGGCTTATAATGGTCGACGGGGAGTAACACGGCCTTTTTCCGGCCACTACTGCCGGCCTTTGAGGTCTCCCCCGCCGCACCACCACTGTCTCCCTCACCACCGGCATATTCACCATCACCGCTCAATTCAGAACCATACGGCGGCGGGGAGGATATTATTTCTATATCTTCCTCCATAACCATTTCCAAGAAATTCTATCACTAACATTCTCCTCATCTATACTATCGGATAAAGATTCAGAAAAAGAGGGAAGTGCGTCCATACTTCCTTGTCAATATTCTCCGCTGGTCAACCATAAATAATTCCTCGAGTGAGCGCCGATTTTGCAGAAAAGTGAGTTTTGGTGTGCAAGACAGATGGTAATTGCGAAAGGTGAAAAGTGGAAAAGTGTAGGCAATGGTGGCCTAGGGTTTTTATGGAAAACATGCGACGATTCGAATCTCGCTTTTTCGGGATTCCAATCGTCGCATTTAATGCTGGATAAAGTGCTTTGTACACTAGTACACGTCAGCACAATCTTCACTCCGGCGCCTCCGAAGTTACTCCACAACTCCGGCTACCATTATCTTCTCCGATTCTCCTAGCATACCAAAGATGCTCCGTTATTTTTACTATAACCAGCATTTTGCAAGTACGAACTGTAGCCCTCATTGCCTCACTTTTTGGGAGGGGTAGTGATGAGATATGGCCCAACACCCTTCAAGCCCAACGAGAAGGCCCAATTAACTCCGGCCCATCAACAGCTAAGGCTCAAGGGATTGGTCCAGTCAAATAGTTCGGCAATGTAACTCCGGCCCACTCAACTCCGGTCAAAGGCTCCATTTCGGCTCAAACCGCAAGACGAAGCACAAGTCGCTCTCAACTTGCCGGATTAAGATGATCCACTCCGGCGTTACAGCGTCAAGGACTTGTGATTTCCACAGGTTGTCCTGCAATCACTCAGCACGAGATCAACGGCGTGGGTGACATGGCCATGCACGACCACCACCCACGTCCTGTGTCACCGATAACTGCTCCAAAGCAGTTAATTACATTCTTGTTGGGCCGCGAGCCCAACCTTATCTAGAATAGGTGTATAAATAGCACCTCTTCATAATTAAAATGTTAGAATCTCTCTTATTGTAATCGGAACTCAAAGCAATATAAAAGCTATACCATTTTCCTCCCGTGGACGTAGATTTATCTCAGTAAATCGAACCACGTAAATCCTATCGTTCTTTATTTTTCTGTCATTAATTACTCACTAAAATCTGCACTCGATCAGCGACAAACTGAAATGTGATGTTATCGTTGAAACGATGGTTATATCTAAACTGGAATCACGTCGAACTAGGTGAGCTTATTGGCAACTAGGTGCCTAAATATTATATGATGACATAGATACTTGATATACTGATGTATACGGAAATGAATATGATATGCTATTCATAGTGCAGCAGAAGATCTGGAGTTTTATTAAAGGGAAGATGGAAGTAGGAAGCAATGAGGTTTGATGATAATCATTTCCTTTTATTCAATCTCAATCTTGAAAATCAACTTCATTTCCCACCTTATTATCTGTATTACCATAACCTTTTCTATCAGTCCTGTCATTGCATAATCATTGTAGTCATTGGATCTAATCATCTACCATATTCCTTTTCTTTTTATTTTTGTTTTTTTTTATATATAGGACTCCCCCGGCTCGTAATTTATGACACTTTTTGTTTTGACATTTTTCGTCATATATTTTCACGCTTTTTAGTGATGGTTTTAAAATAATTTTATAAAGTATATTTTCTTTTATAACCTATCACCAAAAAATGCGGAAATATATGTCGAAAAAAGTATCAGAAATCACGAGGAGGGAATATTTTTTGTGAAAATAAGGCGAAATGCCCTTTTTTATTCGGCACCTGATCAAAATGCCCATTTTTATTCCATACATGAAGAAAATGCCCTTCGTACAATTTTGTGACTTAAAATAATGTGATGGCCCCACATATGTGTGAGAGATAGTGCGTGTTCAGGTGAAAGTGTCAGGAATCATTTGACTATAATGACACAATTACAAATTATCGATAATAATTATTTTTAATAGGGAGAAACCGCATTAATAAATAAATTTTGTTACATAAAATGTATTTAATTTTGAGTTCATGCAATGAACATATTTTATATCTTAAATAAATTTTGTTTTAAAATACTTTAAAATAAATTAAAAATCGAAAATGAAATTAGTAAATACTTAAAAAAAATCAAAGAAAACACCATATGTGCAACACACACAAAGGGAAGT
>JAOWBJ010128045.1:0-13079 GCA_028566335.1 Monarda citriodora | reverse complement strand
TTTTATTCTACTCTATAATCCTACCTAAACTACTCCAATGGAATTCGAACCCAATGGGATTCGAACCCCCACCACTGAGAGCTTAAAGCTCCACTGCCCACCTTGGTGTCCACTTCGATACGTTTTCAAAAACAGAAAAGTCGATGTATCACGCTTACAATTAAAATTATATTGATAGATGGTGTTAAATTTGTTTAAGTCGGTTAAATTTGTTTAAGTCATGGTGTTAAATTTGTTTAAATGGGTGGTATGGGGGACCGCTAGAAAGATATTTATTTAACTAATATAATTTTATTTTATTTTGGAAAAAGAAATTTCAATTTTCTAATAATACAGACGTAGGTCCCAGAGTCGCAATCATTATGATTAAAATATTCAAAAAAATTAATTTTTCTTCGCAAGTGAGACTCAGAGCTGCTGCTAGACGTGTCATGTACAAACCTCCATCACATATCCAATTTCCCGAATGTCGATGCACTCAGTGCGCGTAACAATCGAGGCAAACAACGTGCGTGAGAATTTTGGGGGTAAAGACTAAAGTGGTACTACCTCCATCTCATTATACTTGTCTCACTTTTTTTTTGTCCGTTTTATTTACTTGTTCACTTTTTAAATCGGGTAAAAAATACTTGGCCACAATTAATTCTCTCATCAAAATTAATTACAACCACATATCATCACCTTTATTGATTCATGTAACCAAATCAAATGAGCCATGTATAATGGGATGGAGGTAGTAAGATAAAAATCAAAGGGGAATCTAATTATGGCAAAATTAACCTAATTTTCTATTTTCGGGAAATCTGAACCTAGGGCACCCAACTCCCGCAGTCGATGAGTAGAACAAAATCGCGAGAATCTGAGTTTCTTCATCAATTCGCCAATGGAAGAAGTTCAAAATGAAAAGGAGAATTAACATTACGGCAGCTACCAGGAAGAGGAATCGGTTACCAACCTGTTGCTGCTACAGTACTGGTAAAGTCTTCCCCGGCATGAGTAGATTATGGCGCCGACATCCACATCGCAGAGGACCGATAACTCCTTTGCTTTCTTCAGCAATCCACTCCGCCGCTTCGAGAAAGTCACTTGGCGCGAGCATTTATCTTCGATTGGCTTTATCTCCAGCTTACGCCTACCCATCTTTTTCCCCGATCGAGGAACGGAAATTCAGCTCTTAAAATTCTGCCATTTTTGCCGAGGGAGGAGAGGAGGGGGTGTGGACTGTGGAGGAATGTGGGATAAAGTTTGCGAAAGAAATGATATGTTGCTAAAGTGTCATCTTCTTCGAAAAGGGGCCGACTCAATTAAGGAGGGGGGGATAAACGTGAAATTATGATTGCCAATAGAATAGTGACACGTATCATCTCGGCTCTGGCAGGCGCTGCGGCAGTTAGTGTGGAACCGCGGGGCCATTCGAGTGAGGGCAATCAGCTATTCCTGTAGTCGTCTGCTAAATTGGGAAGGAATGAGGACAAATCATCTTAACTCTACTTTTCTTTTTCTAGTTTCTTCTACAAATCGTACCTCTTTTAAGTCTTGTCCACAAGACCAACTTTAAAGTGGAAAAGTACCCCTCGGTCCCGGTTTTTTTAAGCCATCACGGCATTAATTACGACGTGTATCTTACTCCCTCCGTCTTTTGATTATTGTCTTCCATTCCTTTTTGAGCCATCTTTTGATTTTTATCTCCTTTCCCTTTTGGGAAATAATTAACAAATTAAAGGTACAATTAGTAAACCCTTATTACAATTTACATCCCTAATTAATCTCACACAATTATACCCTTATTTTCTTTTTAAAATCAAAAATACTTTAAAATCTAAAAAAAAAAACATTACCATTAATCAATACACCCACCCACATCCAACATACCAAATAAAAAAACAAAAGATCAAATATCCCACCCCACACCCCACTCACGATTCATTTTGTATCTTCTTCTCCCTCAGCCCTAATTTTTTCTCAGATCCAATTTTCCCAGATCTTCCCTCCAACTCCATCTTCGTGCTCTTCTCCTCATCCACCACCTCCTCCTCGCCGTCGCCGACGGCCCGATTTCTGCCTCGCCCACCTCTCCGCCGCCCACCTCTCTCCCTCCCCTCCTTCATCAGAAGCTCCGCCGCCCACCTCTCCGCCACCCACCCCCTTCTCCGTGTCGGTGGGTATCCACCCGCAACCGCAACCCCTTGTCGCATGGAGACCACCACCACCGCCGAGCTCAGAGTCGCGGCGTCGCCGTCGTCTTACCAGATCTGACCTCCTCGGCCCGGATTCCGACACTGCCTTGCCGGATCTGACCACCGCCGTGTCCAGAAGCTCCGACTTTTAGTAACCGGTGAGCCTTGAATACACTAAGCAAGTTGTACGAGAGGGAATTTATAGAAAAAGGGGAGGTCTGAATTTTTGAAGATTGCTTTCATCTGCGTCTGGATTTTTGAAGATTGAGGATGGAGATTTTTTGCCTTGTTCTCCTCTAATTTTTTGCGTTTGGGTCTGAATTTTTTTTTAATTTTTGGGATTTGAAGCTTAATGGAAAAAGATTAAGCAGATTATTTGCCTTGTTCTCCTCTAATTTCATTTCCCTTTGAAAGTTTGGAGAAAAATAAACTAAAAATTAGTTCGAAAGATGCACGGAAAAAAAACAAAAAAAGCTGTTAAATACGATAATTAATTAATTAATGCAAACACTAATTAATTAAGTGCAACAATTAATTTTAATAGTAGTAGTTTGGCAGTAAAAAAATCTGGTTTTTATTAAAACATTGAAATGACGAAAATACCCTTACTAAACTATCCCTAAACACAATATACTTAAATCCTTAATACTCTCGTCTTAAACTCCGTGCCGAAAAGCAACCAGACAAAAATTAAAAGACGGAGGGAGTATTAAATTAGTTTTATTTAAAATTTTAATTCGTCTTATTTATTAGTCTTATTTTTTAAAATAACAAAAAAAAAATGTGAGTATAATTAACTCTATCTCATCACAACCACACATCTCACTTTTGTGTTGACGTATAAACTTCAAAATGGACTAATAGTAAAAGCATTTACTATTACTACCTCCATCTCACTTAATTAGTCATCTTTTCATTTTTGACAATTTCAATTATTAGTCTCATTTTCTAAAATGGCAAAAAAATGTGACTACATTTTACTCTCTCTCTCCTTAGAATTAGTTATAACTACATATCTTACTTTTTTGGTTCTTGTGTCGATTCAAACTAGGACTACTAATATGAGATGAAGGTACTACTTATTTCTTTTTTTAAGAAAATAGGACAATTAAACGAGACGTCTGATCGAATACGAACTTTTGGGTGAAATAATAAATGACTGAATTTAAAGAACACAAGGGGTTACGTGGTTCGATTTACTGTGTAAATCTACGTCCACGGGAGGAAAATGAGTGCTCGTGTATTGCTTTGATTTGTAGATTACAAGATAAAGAGATTCTAACCTATTCTAGCTATCTAATGTGCTATTTATACACATGGATATGCTAGGGTTGGGCTCGCAGGCCCAGTAAGGTCGTGTGCAACTGCTTCAGAGCAGTTGCTGGTGGTTAAGATCGTGGGTGGTGATCGTGTTGGTACACGTCACTGTTGAATAACCGTTGGTTGTAGAAGTATCGAAAAAAGTTACAAGTATGAGTCGCTTTGTACCTCACTCCGGCTATACCGGAGTGAATAGCATTGTGTTACTCATATCCAAGACAGAGTGATCTGGTTGACTTCTCTTGTACTAGAGGAGCTACCGGAGCCGGAGTGAGTTGGCATTTCTTGTACATGACCCGAAGTAAGTTGTGTTGTGAGCTTGATCCGGTTTGGGAGCCTTGGGCCGGAGTGCGTTACCGAACTGCTCTTGTTGATGAACTGTAATGGGTTGGGCTAATTCTCTCGAGCCTGTGTTGTTAATGGGCCAAATGAAATGGGCCTTTTCATTGGGCTCGAGGGGTTTTGGGCCATATCCCATCAAAAAGTGAGGTAATCCGTAGGACAATTTATGTCGGGTATTACGAAGTCTTAATCACTTCGGGATTTTTAGGGCAATTCGGGAGTGCCGGATAGTATCTTGAGCAGGCCTGATCTGCGGAGATTATCGCATAACACTTTGAATTTTTTGGGTGAGCCGAAATAATTGGGCACTTCGGTGTGTCCGGAGTTAAGACCATGCTGACGTGGACAAGTGTACATTGTATGCTTCAGAATTTAATGATACGATTCGAATCCTGAAAAAGCGGGATACGAATCGACGCAAGGTTTTGGATAAAACTCGCCTTCTCTGTCATTCCAAACTTTTCTGTCATCTCCTTCATGCGAACACACTGTAAAATTGCAAGCTTTCTCCACTAAAATTTTTCGCTGAAATCTGCAAAATTATCTCCGGAATTACTCTGTGATCCACTTACACACTTTAGAACAAGTAAGTTATGTCTTCATCCTCGAATTCTTTGTCTGGGAGTGATGGGGAAGATTGTAGGATGATAGAGGTACCCCAACCTAGTATTAGTGGCCGAAAAAAGGCGGTGTTGACGCAGGTAGGTCATTTCTAGTCATGTCTGACCGATGAAATTGCAATAACACTTTATCATTGCTATGATTTGCCGGGGGGAATGGTAGTTGTGCCGTCTAGGGATGATAGGGCGGACTTTCCTGACACGGGTTATGAATAGGTTTACGAGGCCTGCTTAGAGTGCGGGCTTTGATTTCCTTTACATCCGGTCTTCGTAGCCTTGTTAGATAAATTTAAGTTACCCCTTGGTCAAGTGACTCCAATTCGTGGAGGCATTTGACTGTCGTAGCTGCCGAAGTGAAAAAGCTCGGGCACAAGCTATGGTTCTTTCAATTTAAGAGGAAGGAGTCCTGGTTTTACTTGACCCCTATTAATACTTTTAAGGACAAAACCAAGACCAAGTGGCCAAAGTGGCAGTCCCGGTTTTTCTTTTACAATAGGACCGGGGCTACCGAATTCAATTGGGTCGTGTCTCCTTCGGTGCGGCATCCTCCGACTGTACCCCTAGGCGAGTTCAAAGAAATGATCAAGGAAATTCCGATGGTAACACGAGTATACCCGGAGTCCGAGCTCGTCCAGGGTGCAATCGATTTCTCGTCTAGCGATGACAATAATACTGAGGGTGAGGGTTGTTCCGGTCTTGTATAGTATCTTTTTCAATAGTCCTTGTGTGATTTTTGTCTTTGTTTCCAGTAAATTTGGTGAAGCAGTTTAGCGGGTCTTCGGCTGAGAAGAAGGGGCTGAAGAGGACGAAGTCCTCGGAGGTGATCGTTGTGGCCAAGGAGATGAAGAAGCAGAAAATCACCGCCGCGGCCGCACTGCCTGCTACTGCACTGTTGCCGAAGTCACTTACTTCCTCGTCTGCCTCTTCCGAGAGGACTTAGGATGAGGGTCAGAAGAAGAGTTCTGTTTCACCTAAACGTGCTCCCAATAGAAAGAGATCTAATAGTAGCAAGTGATAAGGTAACCCAAGTCGAATCTCAGGGAAAGTCCAACAGGGAACTAATTATACAGAGAAACACACACGACAGAAAATAAACACCCTAAAACTAAGCACAAGAATTAAGTGGGGTTTTCTAAGTCCTGAGAAAGCAATAAAATAAAGCAGTAAAGAAAGCAATAAACCTAATCTAAAGAAAGCGAGTAGAACTACCTAGGCATGAAAATAAACGAAAGCAATAAATCCTAAAACTATAAAAGCAATAAGCAAAGACATGAATACTAAATCTAAACCTAAGAATTAAAATCAAACAAATAATTAAATACTAGACCTGGACTCAAAGCAATAAATCAAAGCAAGAAAACTGAACATGAATAGAATTAAAACTGTAAGCGAGAAAAACAATTAATTAACTTAAGAACTGAAGAGAATCAAAGCAAGCAAACAATAAACAAGAGCAAGAAAGAAAGCAAGAATTAGAAACGAAAAAGCCGATTGTATTAAATTGATCTTCAATGTCTTCAACTCTCCAAAGCTCCAAAGCATAAAATAAAGTAAAAGTATGATAAAACTGATCTGAATTCGTGCTAAGAGTGGCTGCTAGGGTTTACAAATTCATCACATATTTATAGATGTGAAACCCTAATTAAACAAGGAAATTTTCGAGAAGGCAACAACAGGGCCCGTGCTCGCGGGAGAGAGGCCAGCGGCCGCGGGGTGTCAGGCCCAGTCCGCTCCGGGTTTTCACTCCTTCTTCGCTTCTTCGTCTCTTCCTTCTTCACTCCTTTCTTCTCTTCTTTCACTTCTTAACCCAAAAGAGAGTGTAATCCACCAATTCTCCTACGAGACACAAATACGAAAAACATAAGTAAACAAGAACAAAAACACATAAAAACATGACTCACATAACACAAAATACTAAAGAAAAATAGACACAAATATAGTACAAACAATTAGCATTGGTAAATGCTTCATGGAGGCTGCAGCCTTACTTTCACGCACATCCTATACAGGTTCTTACCGACCTGCCTATTCGGCAAGTGTTAACAAAGCTAGAAGCGCCGGGATGAATTGCAAAATGGACAATTGAATTGGGCAAACAAACTATCACTTTCGTCCCTCATCCAGCCATTAAAGTTCAAGCCTTAGCAAAATTCCTAGTGGAGGCCAAATTCACGAATGAGCCAAAGCCAACTGAACTTACCTCGAGCAATGCCGAAGCCGAACCCACAAAGGAAGCACCCAAGGATTGTTGGCAGGTGTATGTGGACAGGGCTTCAGGCAAAACGAGAAGTGGGGCTAAGATCTTACTCATAAGACTAGACAGACACGAAATCACATATTCACTTCTGTTCGCATTCGTAACCACTAATAAGGAAGTAGAGTATGAAGCCTTTATTTTAGGACTCCGCCTTGTACAAGCCAGCTAGTACCTTTAATTTGTCCACCTGTTCCCGAAGTTTCCAGGAGCCCGCTCCATATTGCTGTTTATAATTGGAGCATCGAGCTATGAGCTCTTCTACCTTCCCTTCGACTTTGGAGATGGTCATTCTACCACCTCGGTGGATAATCGCCACGTATTCCCCGTGTTCTTGGGCGACCAGCTCGGCATCTTCTTTCAACATCTTCAGCTTCTCCTCCAGCTCCAGAAACCGAGCTTGCAGCTCGTCATATTTCTTTTAAGCTATGGTAAATTTCACCTCGGCCTCGTTCTGCACATGGCCGAGTTTACCCTTCCAGTGCAAGACTTCAGCTTCTTTCGCTTCAAGAGCTCGGGTTAATTGTTTGATCCCATGGAGATACATCAAAAACCCTGGGAGGAGACTACACAAAGGCAAGAAAAAAATTCAAGATAATTGAAATATTTTATTAAAGCCTTCAAGGCAAGATCAAAACGACACCCTAGCAATGCCGTAGTACATATTATCTAAAAAAAGAGGATCAACTGACCCTTCTAGTAGCCTTTTCCTCCGGCTGAGGCCCTTTTTCTCCGGCCTCGGGGTTCTCCGGCTCGCCATTCCCCCATGCGCCCACCTCGGCATCTTGCCGCTTGGCCTCTTCGCATAGGCTGGCAATCACAGCCTTGAGCATATCCCTATCAACAGGGCAAGCTCGGATAGACTCGGCGGTAAGGACCGTCAATGAGGAGGCAAGGCTCTCCAGCACGGGGAAGGTCGTCATGCCCTCCGACAAGGCATTCGCATAGGCACGAAGTTGTGCCTCGTCCGGCGTCACTTCATACCCGTACTTCAACTTATCCACGTCTAGGTAATCCACGACGATCTCATCAATGACGTCCGAAGCCACGGTCATGTTCAGCACCGTGACCAGCTCGTTCGCCAATGCAGAGAACTTCCCAGACAATAACAACTTCTTCGCGAAAGCGCAGAGTACTTGCCTCTGCGAGGATGCCACCTCGGCCTCTCGGCACCTAGCTGCCTCCACCTCGGCTTTCAACGAGGCCATTTTGGCATTCGCCGCTTGTGCTGCTGCCCTCACATAGGCCTTTTTCTTCTCTGCCTCATCAGCCTTAGCCTTGGCTGCGGCCACCTTGTCGACAAGGAACTCCTTGTCCTTCTGCAATTCCCGGGCAACCTGAGCCATCTTGTAATACTGAATGACCCCATTGTTGAGAAAGTTCCACACCTTCCGCTATTATGTACTCCGCCCCCCTGCGATAACATGAATCGGTATTAAGCAAGGCAATAAGAGTCGAAATTATAACAAGCGGAGGATAAAGCGTAATACCTCGGGAAAGGCCAAGGCCGAACCAACACTCGGTCAGATGTACCCTCCTTCTCTTCGGAGGGTACACAATTGTTCGCGCCTCCTTGTTCCAACGCGGGGTGGGTCAAGGCGGTGGAGAAACCGGTGAAAGACCAACCACATCCACGGGCCTCTCTGAAGAGGCTTCAGACCTCGTCCTCTCTGCCTCCATGGCTGACCTCGACCTATTTTTTGACTTCCCACCGAAGTTCACTGCAACGAAGAGAAAACAAGAGTTAAAACATAAAAAAGAGAAGAAAACGCACAACACGCAGAGTAGAGCCTCACCCTTCACCGTATCCACCATGGTAGAAGGATCATAAGGACTCAGCCGGCAAGCTCAGACTCACTATACTCTTCAGAGATGACTCCGAGCTCTCCTAAAACTTGTTCTAGGTCACCAAATCTCTCTTCGGTGCTTGGGTTCTCTAACTTATCCGTCTTCCAAGCAAACTAAAAGACCTCTTCAGATCGATAAAAGAAAAAACTTCTTCTGCCAGTTCGAAATTTTTGTCTTGGTCTTGACTCCAACGTCAAGACGATGTGACAGGTGAAACCACCCAAAACTAGGTTTAAATTGAAAAAAACCTAAGGATCATCACTAAGTCAGTGGAAAACCGAAGCATCCAGCTACGACTCCTAGGCTTGTTAACTGACTAAAGGAGTTCGACATAATTTGAAGCAATGTTGAACTTCTGTTGCAGTTCGGCGTTTATAGCCGGAAGGGGGAGATAAAGACCATTACTTAGGCAGTCCTCGTATACAATGAAAAAACCTATCGGAGGCGCACAAGCCCTATCCTCCGGGCGAGGAACAATTAGAAGAACAGAGGGCAAAAAGAAATATTGTTTTGCAATTCTTTAGATTAAGGAGCATCTAGAATCGATGCAAAATCAGAAACCCTGCTGGAGTTTTCTATGGCAGGAAAAACAACCCTATATGTCCTAGGATTGGCGCAGTCAAGGTGAAACATTCTATATGTACATAAGGCGACCGACTAATTGTCACTGTCAGAGACCCCGACGGTGACATGGACTCCTTACGGGCTCCTACGACGTGAGACTGGCTGACATGAGAAGGGGAAGCCATAAATGGATGACTTACTTGTGTTTAGTGAGTTGAAATCGAAAAATCTCTACTGCAATCGTCAGAAGTTTTGATGTTTGTGAGCGGCGGAGATGGAAATGGCAACGACTCGAAAAGCTTTTTTTGAAAGTTTGGAAGGACGGGCGTATTGTGGAAGGTTTGTTCCTATTTTGCCTTTTCACTTTCCCCATGTCCCGATCGTGCCCCTACTTTATCGAGAATCTAACCATCGCATTTATTAAAAGCAACTGATACATCCCGTGTTCGTCTTCGGCGGGGCTATACGTATTCCACCTCGTCTTCGGCGGGGCGATACACATTTCACCTCGTCCCATTTATTTCTGGACGAGGCCAGGCACTTTGTCGGGGCGGTATACATTTCACCTCGTCTCATTTATTTTTGGACGAGGCCAGGCACTCTGCCGGGGCGGTACACATATGACTTCGTCAAATTTAATTTTTGACGAGGCAAAGCACTTTTTTCCTACCTCGTCTTCGATGAGACGGTACGAATTTGACTCCATCCCATTTATTTTTGGACGAGGCAACATACTTTTCTTTTGCACTACTCCTCACTCGGATATTCCCCCTACATCACATCCTCGTTTTTACCCCTTTTGGGGGGGGAGGTGATATGATATTGCCCAACTACTAGGCCCGAACAGCAGGCCCAAAATAAATGGGCCTTGATATAAAGCTCAGCCTACGTGAGTTTGGCCTAAGCAAAGAATACTTCTTCATCAACTACAACTGAAACTCCAATAGAGAGGTAGAAGACTCGGATATATATCATACTGATGAAGATAAGCTCAAGGAATCAGATGTATATCATAAAGATGAAGATAAGACCAAAGAATCCTTATAGGAGTAGACTTTGAATTAAGATCGAATACGATATGAGCATCTATAAATAGACGCTAGAATAGAATGAGAAGGGAGAAAAGTCTTGTAATCAATACTCATATTACTCAATAAAGATCCATACTCTTGCTGCGTGGAAGTAGATCTATTCTAATGGATCGAACCACATTATCTCTTTGTGTCCTCTTTACAATGTCGTTACACTCATTTAATACCCTACAAAAATAAGATCGATCAACTGTCATGTTCCATCCATTTTCTCATTTTTTCGTTTTCTTTTGCATAGTCTTTATCATTTTTTCCACTTTTCTTTTACTAATAATCTTTCATCATTTTTAATTCCTCTCTTTTTTTTTTCCTTGTACTAATAATCCACCCATGTTTTTATAATTTCTTTTTCCGCTTTTACTCTTTTTTTTTTCTTATAGTATTTTTTTTCTTGTTTCTCTTTCATTTAATAATATCCGGTGTATTCTTCTTTTTCTTTTATTTTATTTTTTTAGTATTTTAGATTTTGCTTCTTCAAAATTTATCCAGATCATGCATTATTTTTCTTTCCTTATTTTCCAGTACTTAAATGTTGGAAATATACTAAAATGTACTTGTCAGGCATACAAAATTGCAATAAAATTACAACTTAATGTAATGAAATTGCAACATAATGTTATGAATTTAGGATGCAATGTAATTATAACTTAATGCAATAATATTGCAACGTAATGCAATGAAATTATGACATAAAATAGAAGATTACAATGAAACAAAAATTGAACTATTACAAACCGAGTCAAGTAAAACCATCTTTCCGCAAGATAAGCCCCCGTAATACTTACGGTGTGGCATATCATCCTCAAAGATAAAACGGGTTCGTCTCTTGAGAAACAACATCGTAATGCTCGAGAGCTTTGACAAAGTGGAAAAAGGCGAGAGAGATGCAGATGCAAAGAGATGATTTTCGATATGTGTTGGTGTCTCTACAACGCAGCCCTATTTGTAGGCTGCTCACCATGACGGGTCTTGAATGCCATAAAGACATTAATAGCCTCTACGTAGTGGTGGGGCATTCCAAGAGCCACACAAATTGAATCAAGCCAAACGTTGGGCATCGGCTTGGTCACGGGCTGGGCCACATGAAATGTGCTTCAAGTCGGCCTAAAACACTATACTTTTGAAGGTCCAAAAAATATATTAGACAAGCCCAAGCCCCAAAACCTAAAGCCAAAGGACTACCCACGGCTTGGTCACGGACTGGGCCACGTGAATTGGGCTTCAAGTCGGTCTAAAACACTATATTTTTAGGCTAAAAAAAATATATTAGACAAGCCCAAACTCCAAAGCCAAAGATCTAAGATTCAAGTCCAAGTCCACAAACTCGCCCGCCGTTCGGTCGGCCGAACGGGTGGCGGCGTGCGTGCGTGAGAGCCTAAACTCTCTTGCACCCACTTGACCTACTTATTACTAAGCTCACACGTTTAATCATTATTAAACGTTACACCACATTAAAATTTAATAATGTGGTATAACTCACATTTTATTGAATAATGAAATATCTCCACTCAACTTTGAACATGTAACGCCCCAACTTCTCATAAATAAATTAATTGCTTGACTCAATAAAAGAAATCATCATCAACTAATTAGTAAAGTCAACAAGAACCAACAAAAAGTCTTCATCAAAAAGAAAACAACCAAATTCAGCGGAAGTCTCAATAAACTCTTTTTAAGAAAAATAAGCTAAACTATTAATCTCGACTCTACGACCACCATCATTCACCACGCCGCCCATCGCCCGAAACTTCTCCTGAAAAGATAAAAATAGTTTGGGGTGAGTACTACTAACTCAGTGGGTTGCATTTATCCATATTATACGAATCACCACAACACAAATATATATGTAAACATATCCTTCTTCATCTCTTTTTTACGTCCGAAGACGAACTTTCTCTATTTTACGTCCGAAGACAAACTTTCTATTTAACGTCCATAGACGAACTTTCTATTTTACGTCCATAGACGAACTTTCTATTTAACGTCCGTAGATGGGCTTTCTATTTTACGTCCGTAGACAAACTTTCTTTTTAACGTCCGTAGACGAACTTTCTTTAACGTCCGTAGACGGGTTTCTATTTTACATCCGTAGACGAACTTTCTTACTTTAGCTCGTAAGCTAGAGCTGCATAACACACACATTAGTTGAGTAAAACATATAATAAGGATAAATACGAAAATGCAACTTTTTCCCCACCTTAACCTCTGTTTAACTTCTTAAACTTTCTGCACTCAACTGCTTGAAAACCTTATACCTGCAATTAAATTGTGAAGTCCTACGCGCCTCGCCTCTGCTCCACAAGAATTCGCCGATCTCTCCCAAAAAAAATATGAGAGAGATGTGATTCTTACATTTATACTATTAGGGTAGGTTAATAATTTGGGCTTGGCCTAAATATAAAAAGTGGGCTTAGGAGAAATTAAGTTTGCGCTTATTATGCATATTATTAATGCAATTAAAAAAATAATTAAACTAAGCATGCTTCACTTATTTTATAAAGGCGCGATTTATGGAGCTCAACAATTTAATCACATCTTAAGATCAATAAAAAATAATAAATGACAACAAAACGCAGCTAGAAAATTTGGGGTGTTACACAATGATTTGGGAATAACTATAAACTTGGACGGTTGGTACCTTTAATTCTTCAGCCAATCGCAAACCAGCGATGAGAGCCTCGTATTCCACTTCGTTATTGGTTCTCTTAAAAGCGAAACGAAGGGAATACGTGAGTTCTTTACCTTCCGGATCTACTAAGAGTATTCCGGCTCCACTCCCAGTCTTTCCCGAGGCTCCATCAACGTGCATCTGCTAGCAATCTTTGGGCGGAATCGGTTTACCGTTGTCTGCCGAGGGTACAAG
>JAOWBJ010127943.1:0-13079 GCA_028566335.1 Monarda citriodora | reverse complement strand
TTTTTCGGTTATCGGTTTTTTCGGTTATCGGTTTTTTCGGTTTCGGATCAGGCGGTTCGGCTCGGTTTTCCGGTTTTCCGGTTCTCTTTTTACACCCCTAACTACATCTATTTCTTATAAATTGGCTTGTTTCTTCATGTCAATCAATGCATGATTTTTCACCAAAACTTAATACGAGTTTTAAAATATAATTTTGAAATATTTTTTCTTTATAGTATGTCACTCATAATATTCCATAAAAGGAAACTTTTTTGAAAATCATATTATAAAACCCGTATTAAATTTCACTAGAAAAACGTGCATTAATTGACATAAAAAATAAATCAATTTATAAGAGATGAAGGTATAGTAGTACTTAGAAATCTTAACGTAATTATTTACAAATTATTAATACTAGTTGCAGTATATGCAGAGTACATGTCGTACACGAAATAATTACACATATGCTCACGTACTACGTTTCATTTATAGTAGTACCAAATACTATTACCTCCTCGTATAACACCATAGTTTTACTTTTATTTTTGATTCATCTCATTTTTTAATATGAAAAAATATTTGATTATCCTTAATTCTATCTTCCCATAATTAATTACAACTACATAATTTACTTTTATTAATATGTGTGCATATATCATATGGTACTATTTATAGAAGATGGAGGTAGTATCTCATAGTAGCATAACTAACATCTTATGAGATGAACACAAATATTAAGAAAAGTAAATCGTATGATTGTAATTTATTTTGAGGAGAGAGAGTTAAAGAGAATCAAATATTTTTTTGTCATATTAAAAAATAAAATTAATAAATGAGATGAATCAAAAAGAAATTAGAGTTACTCATATAAGATGGAGGTAGTACTACTGTAAAAATAAAAAAAGGTAATTCTATACACAGCCCCAATTTTAAACTCTAAAGCCCCCTTAATTATTATATTAATTAAATTATTAAGAAATGTACTCTTATACCCCATACCTGCAAATCTATCATTTCTCCCACTAATGTAAACCGGATATGCATTCTGCCACGGGCCATCCACCAACAACTTGATCATCAGATTCGAGAAGAAATTAATGGAAATGATGTTATGTAATGGCTACAAGAAGGATCTTACGTAAACCGAAGAAGAGCTCTGCTGCCCAGAGGCCTCGATCTCGTAGACTCATTACAGTGCACGAAGCCATGCTTGAGGATTTGTTTATCTTGCATAAATCATTCGGAAACGTACCAGATGGAGGCGTGATAGATCAAAGATCATGAAGGTGTTCTTGAATCCCAAGGCAAGTCTGAACGAAACTGAAACTAAGCTGAATACATTTGCCGGGGTATACACGAAGCTTTCAGGGAAAGACATCGTCTTCGAATTTCCCACATTAAAGGCCTGAAAATCTGTTGTTTCTAGATTTATTTTCCAGTTCATTACTTTTTGGGTGTGTTTGGTAGGCCGGATTAATGGTGGATAAGCCCGAATTTACCCGAAAATGTTGTATTTTCGGATGTTTGGTAGCTCGGCAATGATTCCAGCCAAGTCTGGGAAATGGGCTCGGCCCGATCACATTTCTGGGTTAATCCCGGGCAATTCTAACCTGGACCCCCCAAGTTATTATTTTTTGTCCGGATTGGGGGAAATTCGGACTTTTTCAATACCTCAAAATACCCTCGCCCCAAATACACGAAAATAGACGATAACCCTTTATGAAGCTTGCGTCGGGTCTTCTTCCTCTCTCCTTCCTCTGTCGTCTCGTTCGTGCCTGCGGCTGAAGTAACTCAAGGAACTTCAAGCTTCTCCGGCGAATCGTGAAGGTATGTGTCGCTGAACCATCATCCCGATTCCTCCGATTTATGGCTTTATGGTTCTTGCTCGATTTATGGCCATTTTCCGATTAGGGTTTTCAATTTTTTTTGAATATCCTCTGCAGATCCGAGGAGGCAGACGGATTAAGGCCTTCAAAGGTATGTTTCCGGATCTGTTTTCATTTTACATCCAAGTTGCTTTCGTTGTTCTTCGCCGTTTAAAAATATTTGGCTCTTGGCCGATTTATGGCTGGCTCTTGTCGGATTTAAGCAGATGATTTCAATTTTTTTTGGAATCCTCTGCAGATACGAGGAGGTAGACTCAATAAACGAACAACAAAGATATGTTTCCGGATCTGTTTTCATTTCCGGTCTGCAGGAAAAGGTGTTTGGTTAATTTATAGATTAAAGAACAATCTGAGAAACTTATGCTTAATTTCTTTAAAAAAAACCCTAGTTCGGAATATTGTTACTGATTTATGTTACTGTTTGATTTTTGGGCTTCATTCTGTTTGATTTTTGTTACCGTTCTTGTTCCTTCTCAGTTAGGTTTCACTTTCCTTTATGCTTAATTACAGTTAAACTTATGACTTTGTGCTAGAGCTAGTAGTACTATGGTTTTTGAGTGGTAAAATAATTGTTAATTTCTTGTTACTGCCGTGGTGGTGAGTGGGGCACCATCTACTAATTGTTGCTAGTAATATGGTGAAGTCTTCTACCTGTTTTTAAGTGATCCAATGTATGTTTCATATATGGTAGTCCCTAGATGAACACATTGAAGTTTGGTTATGAGTAAAACCACTTTGGAATCATAAAGTGGTTTTGGATCTGCAGGGACTTAAGAATGGCTGGTCTAGTTCCTGAGGTGTAATATTTTTTGAGTTTTAATTAGAAATTCATGGGTGAATGCAGTGTTATAATTAACATGCTTTGCTAGAAGGTTGATGGGTTACCTTAGAGAAGATGGTTTGTAGTTGCCTCTTCTCTTCTCCCTTTCCTGCTTCTCGTATATGCATCGCCTATCTATATGTTTCATATGATGGGTATGAAGGTATAGAGTGTGTGCCTAGTTAATGAGATTTTTGGGCTATATTTTTTTTACTTATCATCTGCCTTGTCAGCCTTTTAGTTACATAAGCTAATACATGTTCGATTGCCAACAAGATAGTGACATAAGCTAATACTTTAACTGCACCCTCTTGCATTTAAATGTAATTTCATGCACTTGGCTCATACTTTAATTGCACACTCTTTATAGATATGTGGATACATAACCCCTACATTCGGGAAATATGTCGATTGGGCAACAAGATAGTGATATGCAGCATTTCCTATTGGATTGCTTGGAAGATGATGAAGTACTAGAGACACTATCTCTCATAATCCTCATCTTTAGCCTCTATAAGATGAAGCCATCAACAAGTAGGGCTTACACCATGATAGATAGAATTCCCCAACAAGTTCATCACCTTAATAGACTGATAGGAACAAGCAATGCAGATTGCATTTCTAATCTTAGAATGGATCGCAATGCGTTTGAAAGACTTGCCTTCCTAATGCGGCATTTAGGGGGTCTAGTTGACGGTAAATTTGTTACGGTGGATGAGCGAGTTGCTAATTTCATAGGTATTCTATCCCATCATAAAAAAACCGGGTTGTTGGATTCGACTATCGAAGATCAGGCCAAACTATTTCAAAGTACGTTCATGCTGCGTTAAAAGTCGTCATTATGCTACATAATATACTTCTCGTGAAGCCTGAACCTGTTCCGGATAACTGAACCGATGTTCGTTGGAAGTGGTTTAAGGTTAATAACTTCTACGTCAACCCTTTTTTTTATTTTCTACAATTTCAAATGCATGTCTCATTTACGTAACGCCATTCCCTATACATATCTTTTTTTTTAGGGTTGCTTAGGGGTAATAGATGGTACTTACATTGACTTCAGAGTACCCTCTGTGGATAAGCCACGATACCAGAGCGGAAAGGTCAAATTTGTATAAATACATTGGCCGTGGTTGATAGGAATCTTCGTTTTGTATATGTTCTACCAGGATGGGAAGGATCGGCGGCCGACTCGAGAGTGTTGAGGGATGCTGTTAATCGAGCTAACGGGTTAAAAGTGCCGAAGGGTATTCATAGTTCTTCTCACCCCATTTCACACTTTCCTTCATTCTCACCTAAACCTCCCTCTACTTCTGCTTGTAGAAAATTACTATTTGGCTGACAATGGCTACGCAAATAGTGAAGGATTTCTGACTCCATATCGTGGCATTCGTTATCATCTCAAAGAATGGGAACCCGACAACATGATGCCTGCTAACCACAAAGAAATTTTTAATATGAGACATTCCAAAGCACGAAACGTAATCGAACGAGCTTTTGGAATTATGAAAATGCGATGGGGAATCCTTAGGTCGGCCTCTTTCTACCCAATTAAGCTACAAGTAATGCTTATCGGTGCCTGTTTCTTGTTGCAAAATTTTATACGTAGCCAAATGGATGTCGATCCAATAGAAGCCATCTTAGACGGTGATGCAGCCCTCAATCTGGATCAGGCCGCGCAAGACGACGTCGAGTACATAGACATGGTTAAGTCCACTGCCCAGTGGAATGCTTTTCGAGAAGCCATCGCAAATGAAATGTGGGATCAAAGGCATCAAAATTGAGTAGTGAATGTTTGTGCCCATTCGATCAAACAATGTTCTATTGTATTCAGCAATGTACTATTTTTCTTGAGTGTTGTGCTTGTTTTAATACTTGCTTTCAAGTACAATATAACTTTCTTATGAATGAAATATATACTCCATTACGATTCTATGTCTATTGGCTACCTTCATCCAATTGATAACTACATCTCCTTCAGACGACGAATGTATGCGGGGCTCCTCTCAACCTTCATATGTAGAAACAATTCGAGACATTCGGGCATCTTCAGAAGTTTCTCCCCGACTACAAACATGTCGTCGTCCGACATACCCGAGATGTTCTCTAGCATTGACCACACTTCACTCCTAACCTTGTTCAAACTAGCTTGCTTTCCAAAAGTTGAATTAAAAACTTCGTACTTAGCTGCATTAGTCTTTTGGATGTCACCAACGAGATCGATCAATGAGTGAAAACATTCTTCAAACGCTGCCTTTTTTTTCTGAGACCTTCTGGGCATGTTGGTTTCGTAAGTGGAATGACCAATACTCTCATCGGGGGCCGGAGCAGGAGGTAAGGATGACAACGGGCCGGATCTGGACCGGATCCTATTGGATCTAGATTCGTTTTTATTGCTTGGACCCAGATCCGGCCCATATCCGTCGGGTCCAAAAACCTGAGATCCAAATCCAGATCCGTCAGATCCGCAGGTCTACGGATCTAGACCCGGATCCGTTATATATATATATATATATATATAAACTTATTAAAAAATATATTTATTTTTTTAATTATAAAATAA
Source organism: Monarda citriodora (assembly GCA_028566335.1). NCBI lineage: Eukaryota > Viridiplantae > Streptophyta > Magnoliopsida > Lamiales > Lamiaceae > Monarda > Monarda citriodora. The sequence goes on along the minus strand of JAOWBJ010127943.1, from coordinate 7,834 downwards.
AATATAAATTTAAAAGTATAATATATATATATATACTTATTTAAAAAGTATATTTATTTTTTTATTATAAAATAAAATATAGATTTAAAAGTATTATATATATATATTAATAATATAGATCCGCGGGTCGGATCCGGGTCTAAAAATTCAAGATCCAGATCCGACCCGTTTTTACTTAAATGGATCCAGATCCGAACCGGATCCGTCGGGTCCAAAATTTTAAGATCCAGATCCGTAAAAATGGATCCGGATCCACGGATCCGGACCGGGTCCAAGATCCACTGCCATCCCTAGCAGGAGGTGGCTCGTCAATGTCTATGTCTATTGGAATATTAGTTTCATCTTGTCTCGGCAGTGATGGACCCTCAGATTCTTGCACGAGATCGTTGTACATGTCCATGAATTCGCTGCACCTTCTCCGGTTGCCCTATCTTTCCCAAACACTTCCTTCCACATCTCCAAATAAGACTAAGGTTTGTCACGCCAAGTAAACACGCTAGAATCAACCTACGTGAATAAATAAATACATTTCGGCGTTATAATTCTTTACATATTGAGTGGTATGTATGAATCGAATAGTGTGACCAAAGTTGAGGAAGCGAAAAAAAAATTAAGCTACAAACGTACCCTGCATATCTCCTCCCACACGGCATTGTCGCAATCGATCTCCATGTCTCCTTTCAAATTTAATCTGACACCGCTTCGTCCGACGATGTCTCTGAGTGTTGCATATGTTTTCTTCCAAGCGGAAAGCTTTGATTCAATATGTGGTTTCCCTCGGATATGAGTGTGAGGGAAAGCCCTCAACATTACAGCTTCTAGACGAGTCATGTAGCCGGCCTTAAATCCATTATCAGACTTCATTCCATCCACATCAAGCTGCTTCAGACCACCGAGAAGAACTTGCTCCTCCGAGTGAGACCAATCTCTTTTTTTTGCATATTTCTTTTTTTCTCTTCCTATTGACGACACTACTACTTGCTAATCACATAGAAGCTGATGAGCAATGTATATGCAGTTCAAAGGTAATCAAACTTTACAGATGTACATCGACACAAAATCCTGATAGTTGAATAAATAACACTCAAGGGAGGTGTAAAAATCGTAGACCAAGATAGTCCTAGGACTTAGCAGAAACTTCAAAACTATACATGGAGATTATGCCTATTTGCAACAATGTCCACAACGAGGTAAGTTCTAAACAATCGAATATCATCAAAACACAAATTAAACAAATCGTACTTACAATGACAGTAATTTAGACAAACACTCAGAATTGTATCTCAACATGCGCAGCAAACTAATCCACACATCTTATTCCATACAAAAAATCGAACCCATCCAAAACCGCTATTTCCGAACTGACTATAGGGGAAGGAGTTCTGAGCTTCGTACCTTGCTGAGGGGAACTCATGGCGAACCCAGTTGGTCGTGCTGAGGGGAACTACGGTCCAGGACGGAGGTGAACACAGACCGTGAATGAAAATCGCGAGCTGCAAAACAGTCATTGCGTCTAATCTAACATGCCCATATCCTGACTACCAAACGTTTGTAATCGTAACATGGCTAAACATAACATGACATTTCCAGGATACCAAACAATGGTTAAGTGGGTCCCGCTGGAAATTAATTCACATGTCCTAATCTTAACATTTCCTACCAAATTGCACTTTGTCTACCAAAGACACCCTTAGTATGATCGATTTCAGGATCTACATGGCCTTGCCATCTCAAGTCTCGAATATATGCTCAAAAAATCACAAACAAAAAACAAAAGTATTCTAACACAAATCATCGAGAGCACTGCGGAAAGCATGTTCAAAATCATCCATTTCAGCCTTGTTCCTTGACAGCCCGATCTCGAATCCGCCTTCAAAATCCCTAGATTTGAAGAGGGAAATCGATCTCTCCCGATCAAGATGCACGAATTCATGCTTCTTTGCCTTCCCCCACCCGAAATCGGCTTCATAAACATCAAATCTCGGCGATCCGGCTACAGATACCACCGGTTTTCCACTTAATATTTTGAAACTTAACGGCCAATCTGCAGTTTTCAGAACTCCTTCATTACTATGCAATGTTCTTCGAATGGCCTCTGCTATACTCTCTGCAGCAATCAGAAACCCATCCTTCTTCTTCAACAACCCACGCTTCGATTCTGCGCGCACGAAAACTAAACAATTCCCGAAGTAAGATTCCGGCAGCGGCGGATCCAGACGTCCACGGCAGTCCGCGGCGAAAGAGAAATACACTGGCTCGTCGTCGTCAGCGGCGGCAGCTGCTCTCTCCGAACAAATCCAGACATAAGCGGAAATAACCGTGAAAGATGAAACTTGGCCTAAATCAGGCATGGAAGCGGAAACATGATTCTTGAGTTTTTGAATCTGATCTTTTGTCAAAATAAAAGTGGATCGGACTCTGTTAATGGGAAATTCCACCATGGATGGCAGCTCCACTGGCAGATCTCGGTTTCTGGCGACTTCCCATGCCGTGGAATCTAATCTTTCTGGATCTAGAACTAGAGATCGATCGAGAACAGGTAGATGCATATAATCTGTTCCATAAATTGCTTCTGAATCTCCGTAGCTGTTAGTGGAAGCCCACGATTTCACAAATTTAACGGTGCTACTCCCATCGCAGACGGCATGATGATTGGTGATTCCGAGGCAGATTCCTTGGCCGGGAAAAAGCGTGATTTGAAGAGCGACGGCTGGGAAGACGATGGCGCCGGAGCAGCGGGTGGCCGGAGGTAGCTCAGGGACGCAGCCGTAGAAGTCATCGGCAACTCGTTGATGGTTTGAGGTAAGATAGTTAAAATCTAGATCGGATTGAGAAATGGATAGAGAAACCGAGTCGCCGGGGACGTAACGGATGACGGGGATGCCGGAGTTCAGCGGGAGGAATACTTTTCCGGCGAGTGGGAGGAAATGTGTGAGAGTGAGAGAGAGGGAAGTTTTGAGAGATGGAAGGATGTATTCATGGAAAAGGGGTTCTGAGCAGGGGAAATCGAAGAAGATGAGTCGTTGTGTGGGATCAGATTGTAGGAAAGGGATGTCGAAATGTGTAAGTGGGGTGCAGAATTCTTGATCGTTGGTTGAAGAAGAAGAAGAAGAAGGTTGAATTCGGCAGTAGATCGCCATTGTAAGTCAATGGTTTCAACCCAGGTTAGCAGTGAATAGACTTCTCTCTCTGAGCATTTAACAAGTGGGGCCACTGGGCAGTGGGTACCAAACCGAACCAATATTCCGGGCCCAACCCTAGCATGAGACTGGGCCGTGGGCTTCCCAAGATAAATAAAATAAAATCAGCGTGCTGCCCGCGCGTTGTGTTGGGAAGAATTAAATATAAATTGTGTTTGTGTTAGAATGTGAATAAATTTATTAAGCATATTAAAAATAATAATTAGATGTTAGTTTAAACAATAACTATTTTTAGAGTGAGAGTAAGCCCAAAAGTAGAATTAAAAAATTAAATGCATCAGTTAGGAATCGATCCCGGGTCAATGTTATGCATATCTATTTTAGGAAAAATAAGAGCATTTTAGATATTAAAAAATATTTACATTTCTATTTGTGAGGGGTCTATTCTTATTATATTGTAGTATAGATAATAGCCTAAAAATGACATTCTCGAACTAATGATTATGGATACGTAAGTATATACTAGCGTGTTGCCCGCGCGTTGCGTCGGGAAGAATTAATAATAAATTGTGTTTATATTTGAATGTGAATGAATTATTAAGCAAATTAAAAATAAATATTAGATGTTAGTTTAAATAATAACTATTGGGCTGAAGGTGAGAGTAAGTTCAGAAGTAGAATTAAAAAAGAAAAAGAATAAATGCACCGGTCAGGAATCGAACCCGGGTCTATACTGTGCATTACTTTCCATCTTTAGTAAAAAAGCGGGGGTATTTTGGATATTTCCCATGTGACAAAATGTTAACATTTCTATTTATAAAGGGTGTAATAATTATTATATAATAGTATAGATAAAATAAAATAAATTAAATTAATTTTTAATGTATAAATTATAGCCTTACATAATCAAAATCATATAATTATGTTATTGGCATGTTCAATTAATTATAATTGAAACCAGTTCAAGCGTCTTATCTATACGACTATATAATAATTATTAATCTCTTAAATAGAAAGTTACATATATACGAAATAATTAAATTGGCTATCACTTCCTCAAAAATAGAAAGTGCATGTTTATTCTTTTCACTCCTTTGTAACGTCATCACAACGTAATCGTGGCTAATTGCCAGAATCATCCTCGCCGCCGCCGCATGGCGGTGACGACGACGACGCCTCGGAACAAACACAATTTATATTCGATTCCGTTGCAACACGCGGGCACCAACTAGTTAAGCTGATTGCTAGACTTATTTTTTATGTACTGTTATGCCGGGGCGAATCTATTAATGGTCTGCTCCGGACTGAAGCTCAGTGCAGACAAAAAATTTGCATTTATATATAAACTATTTTCAAAGTTAAAAAATGATTTATAGCTCACCAGCCCTACTCAATATTTTAAAAAAATGAAAGAATCTTAAAAACAATAAATCAACACTTAAAGTTCATTTTTACTCCCTCTATCTCAGATCTTTAGTCCAATTTCTTTTCAACACGTGCTGTTAGGAGAGTCTGTAGAAGTAAAAGAATAAGAGGTTCAATGAAGTTCAATAATTTCTGATTGGCTCAATTCTTTTAATTTATAAAAATATAACTAATATTGTGAGACGACCTAATAAATTATATTGGATCGGTGAATTGAGACGGGTCGAATATTTGCTATTTTTAATTACTTGATTAAGTATAATTTTTTAAAATGATGTTTTTATTTGTTCATTGTTAAGACAATGATTTCCATTGTCTTAATTTTTTTATATTTATAACTATTTTATGTAAATTAGAGAGCGTATTCTTCTACCAATTTCCAAAATTTGAAAAAAACAAGTAATTTGATGATTCAAAAGAGAAAATGCAAATAAACTAAATTACGATTAATAAGGTCTTATAGAGCACAACTTAAGTGAACATCGTAATATTTAATTTTTTTAATATATATATAAAAAGTTCTGCCCACCCCAGTGACAGTCGCTAGATCCGCCCCTGCTGTTATGAATATCTATTACGGACTCAATTTTGTCCCATATCGATTGTAGAAGGTATATAGATTAAATGAACTCTCTCACCAAGCTAATCTTTTGGACTTTGTATCAATATGCAAATGCATGAACTCGTTTTTATCAACGTAAATATTATTTTGGTTGCTCAACGCGATCTTAAAATGAAAAACATGGACGTATTGTAGAATTTTGATGAAAAAGGAAAAAAAAAACTAATTTTGCTTCTAAAGTCCAAAGGAGCCGCCTCCTATGGTAATTTAGTAAAAGAGCCGTGCCTAATCTGTCATAATCCGGGGCTTTTCAAAGTAACGTACTCATGCATGAGAATCTCCATTTCGATTATTATGCACTCATCGAGTGTCTTAGTTTAATTTATATTTTTCAATTTGAATATTATGATGTAATCTAATAGTAACGGTTTAGCTAAGTGCTCAATCATCCAATTAGAGTTTAATATACATGAATTAAGTCAATAAACTTTTATTTATAAAATTTGAAGTACAAATAATCACATCCCATTACACAGCAAAAGGTAAAATTGCACACCCCAGAATTGATTCCTTTAGAACAGAACAGCCCCACTTCTCCGGCCAGATCCCACCGCCGCACTCTCGGCAGCGCGTAGGATAAGCTGCGACTGCTACGAAAGTGCTACGTGCTTGATCGAATGGCTTATACTCACTTTCTCTTATTAATAAACAGGTCATCCTATTATTATAATAGGCCGGACTTCAATAAAAATAATTTATTATCGACGAGACGGAGAGAGTACGATATTAAATAAATATGCAAAAGCATCCATCCTAAGCGTAGGCAAAGCAATACCAATCTCGATACCTCCAATCACCTCTCTACTTTCACTAAGAGATATCGCACCGACCCTATTAATCGACACCTCCTCGAACTTCAATGGTCTTCCCCACCCGAAATCCAGTTCATAAAGATCCAATTTCGGCGACCCGGTCACCGTAACATGGAGCTCCGACTCCCGCAGCTCCTTCCACTCCGAGATCCAATTCCGGCCTCCACTCAACATATCCCCATTCAGTTTCTTGATCGTATCTCCTATCGCTTTCGCGGCAAAAACAATCCCGTTTTCTCCGATTAAATCTCTTCGGGTCGCCGACGATCGACCGAACCCGACACAGTTGCCCACGTAGGTATCGGGTACCACGAAGGGCAACCGGGTCAACCCGCCCGCGATGAAACCGAAATGATGGACGTTTTGGTCATTTACACGCCAATGTGCCTTGATCCAACACACCCAAATGAAAGAACAAACGATGACGTAGGGTGAGAGAAGCAATTGGGCCGATCCGAATACGAGATCCGACCGGGTCAGGATCCATTTCTTGATTCGCTCCATTTCCTTCGGACCCAAAACGAATGTTTCTCTTGTGACGTCATCATTATTAACATTAACACGAAGCTTTAATTCTCGTATGCTATTTTTAAACCGCCGAAACTCTTTCAAGAATGTTGACCGGAGCCCACAGGGATCGAGCATCACCGACCTGTCATGGAACGCCACGTGTCGACTGTCATCTTGATTTCCGCCATTTCTGCAGAGCGAGGCCCATTCTTTCAAGAAATTGTTGAAAGTTCTCCAATCAGCGACCACGTTTCGCAACGTGAATCCCATGCAGAATCCCGTTCCGGGGAAAACTGTAATCTGAACGGCTAGAAGCGGCTGCTTTGAGCCTTCTCCGGCGGCTAGTTCAGGAACTAGACGGTCAAAATGTCGGCCCATTCTGCGGTGGTTTCCGGCGAAATTCTTGAACTCGCCGAAGTCCGCCGCAACCTCGGCGACGATCAGGAGAATCGAGTCGCTTTCGTTGTATTCGAGGTGGGGCTCGGCCGGCAGGGCCGCGGGGATTACCAACTTTCCGGCGAGAGGGAAGAAATGCCGGAGAGTTAGAGAGAGGGAGTGCTTGAGTTTTGGGAGGATGGTTTCCTTGAAATGGGCGGCGCAGGCGGCGAAGTTGAAAAAGAAAATGGGCTGAGATGGGGAGAAGAAAAGCCAAGGTATGTCGAAGAAGGTGAGAGGGAGAATAGCCGGCGGCACCGACTGCGGCGGAGGACAGACGGTGCAGCGCTCCACCACCGTGACTGCGGCGGCGGAAGCCATTAGCCGGTGGGGTGCGGAAGAGAGAAGAATGGCATATATGGTTGAATAAGTGTATGGGTGAGAGATTGAATACCTATATTATGGTTGAATAGTACGTCTATGACTGGGCATGCAAACCAAGAAAAGTGAGATATGTGCTTGTAATTAATTATAAGAAAAGAGAGTTAATTGTAGCCACATATTTATTGTCATTTTAGGAAAGAAGACTAATAAGTTAGATGAACCAAAGAGGAAAGCATGACTAAACTAATGAGATGGAGGTAGTAATAATTATTCACCCTCTTATAAATAGAAATGTTAATATTTTGTCGCATGCGAAATATCCAAAATACACCCACTTTTATTAAAAATAGAAGTGATGCATAATACGGACCAAAGTTCGATTCCTGACTGGTGCATTTATTAGGCTTCTCCCACTCTCAGGCCCAATAACTATTATTTAAACTAACATCTAATTTTTATTTTTAATTTGCGTAATAAATTCATACACATTCCAACACAAACACAATTTATATTTAATTCTTTCATGCGCAACGCGCGGGCAACACGTTAGTACTACTATATAATAA
>JAOWBJ010127837.1:0-13084 GCA_028566335.1 Monarda citriodora | reverse complement strand
ATTACATAGATTTTTCAATATGTGAAGTTTCATTAATTGCAAAACCGATGTGGGAAAGAAGATTTAATAGATATTTAAAATCTAATATTTTATGTTTATTAATTCAAGAAATTTGAGAATTTAAATAAATAGGAATGGAGGGATTTGGAGGGTGCCACAAAGGAGAGAGAGAGTTGATGAATGTGTTTTCCTTTATATAATAGATTGTGAATTTAAATATTAAAAATAAAAGTGTGAGATTTGTTGAAAGTTTTAGATAAATACAAATAAAAATTCTATAAAATGCCACCTATGCATATGAATGAATGTGGCTTTGACGGTTTTTAACGATTTATATTAAATGTATTGTCAATTATTTTATTAATAAATAATTGTGAATTTAAAAATTAAAAATAATTATTCACCCTCTATATATAGAAAGTGTTACACTTTTGTGATGTGTGAAATGTCCAAAATACCCCTGCTTTTTTTTATATCAAAAATAGAAAGTGATGGACAGTACAGACCCGAGTTCGATTCGCGGCGCGTGCATTTATTCTTTTTCTTTTTAATTCTATTTATGTGCATACTTTCACCCTCAACCCAATAACTATTACTTAAACTAATATCTAAATTTTATTTTTAATTTGCTTAATAAATTCCTACACATTCTAACACAAACACAATTTATGTTTAATTTTTCTCGCCCAACGTGCGGACACATGCTAGTTATTATTAATAAATAATTGAAAAATAAAAAAATAAAAATAATAGTGTTTGATTTGTTGAAAGTTTTAATAATAATAATAATGTATGGTATATGAATTAATATTGACTACTTAATTATTGGCCAGATTACATTGTCCAACATAAAAATATAATTATTATCTGATCAACTAATTAATTGGTCAAATTAAATTGTTTATGAAAAATATTTGCAGGATTTAAAAAATACACATTGATCATGAATATTTGTAATGGTTCCCCAAGAATAGAGTTTTATTGAAAAAATCGATCTGGGATGGATTAAAAATACATTATGAGAAGATTTAACATAAATAAGAATAATGAATGAAGATCCCCACATAGGACCTAAAAATTAAGGGGAGCGCTCGAATACATAAGCATTATTTAGAGAACAACTTTCATCCCGACTTTAAGCATCCTTTGATGGGGAATGTCAAGAAGCTCATTGGTTTGCCTCAAGTTCCTATCCAAAAAGTTGTACCCTCCGATGATAACCCTTTTCCAGATTCCGGCATCCCTGGCTGCCGCCACCTCGTACTCTCCGATCAGGTGCACCACCCCTCCCCTCCACGCTGTCTCCACGTCGCCGCCGCCTTGCTGGGCGACAAACTCCTTGAGCCTCTCGAACAACAGCTGCTCCAACGACTCTGGTTCGATGACGTCATCCCTGTACCCGCAGCGAACGACGCACCGGAACACCTGGAGCTCCGCCGGCTGCACCTTGAGGAACAAGAACTTGTCCGCCGCCGGCACTTTGCTGATGGACAAGAATTTGAAGGAGACAAAGATGAGGAGAGAGTGGAGGGCTGGGACGTTGGCCACGTAGTGCTTGAAGATTGGAGGAACGCCGATGACCGATTCGGAGTCGGAGTAGAGGATCGCCACTCCTTTCAGCCTCTGAGAGTTTGTTTCGTGAAGGATTTCTCTGATGTTTTCCAGCGGGATTTTGTTCTCCATCTCGAAATTGTACTTTCTTCTGTACACATCGTTCCAGACGAACATAATCGCCATTAGAACCAGCGCGAAGGCAAGAGGGATGTAGCCTCCTTGAGTGAACTTTGCAAGAACCGAGCTCAGGTACACCAGCTCGACCGATAGAACCAGCGCAATGTAGGCGATCACGAGGAGAATGTTCGTTTTCCAAATCAGGATCATGATCAAGACTAGGAATGAGGATGTGAGAGTCATCACGAACACCACAACGATCCCTGAAATTAATATATAACATAAAAATAACGTAATTAGGATAATGTGTGAGTTAGAACAAAATACACTGCCAACAGTTATAGTTATTACCGTAGGCATTGGCCATGTGGGTAGACATCCTCAAGCCGAGGGTGAGGCACACGCAAGCCAACATGAGAAGGTAATTGACCTCCGGGATGTAGACCTGCCCGGGATGCTTGGTGCTCGTGTGAATGACTTTAACACGAGGGAAGCATCCAAGGGCGGCAGATTGTTGGACTATAGAGAATGTGCCGGAGATGAGGGATTGGCTAGCAATGATGGCGGCCAACATGGCCACCACATACATAGGCCAATATACTTTCCTCGGGACGGAAGCATAGAATGCATTTGACACTAAATCATTGTGATCGCGAAGAAACGAGGCCTGCCCAAAGTATGCCAGTAAGATCGATGGATAGATCACACTGCACGTACTTATCTGTATCGATCTCACTGAAAAGTGCCCAACGTCAGCAAATAAGGCTTCACACCCTGTTATGCAGAGGACGACGCCTCCGAGGGAAAGCCATGCTTCCTTTTTGTTCCTCCTGAAGTAATCTACTATATATTTCGGGTTGAGGGCTCGGATCACGGAAGGATCGTGCTTGAAAAAGTTAAAAATGCCGATTGCAGCAACGGAGACGAACCAAAGAAGGAGAAGGGGAGCAAAACAGTAGCCAACTTTGTCGGTTCCAAATCTTTGAAACATGAAGAGAAGTACTAAAACGGCTACTGATGTCCACACTATGACGTCTGTCAGGCGAGAAACATAAACAAGTATCAGCTGAGATTAAAATTAATAACTGAAATTACTCTTCATACCTTCTGTTACATGGGATGTAGCTTGCTTCAAGCCATTCATAGCAGATGTTACTGATGCAAAACACAAGGGAAACGTAATAAGAAAGAAGGTATAATACTACTAATTAAAAAATAAATTCGACCGGTGAAGACGTACCAGAGATGCATGGAGTAATAATGCCATCTCCAATAACCATGGCAGTACCAAGCATAGCAGAAAACAATAAAGCGTGCTTGGCTAAATCGCTATTCTCCAACGTGGATTTAAGCTTCAAAGCTCTTTTCGAAGCTCGACTATCATCTGAGACCAATCCACATAACTTGCCTAACCACAAAACGTGCTTCCCTAAATCGTTATTCTCCAACATTGTTTTGAACTTGGATGAACTCCGATCATCAGGCGGTTCGAGCTCCACATCTCCGTCACCATATTCGTGATTCGGGATCAATCCGATTTTAGCATATCGACACATCAGAGAATACATGGCAAACGTCCCACCTGCATATATTAATTAATAAGTTAGGATTAATAAATTTCTTCGTTCGATCTAACGTTTAGAAGTGAAAAAAAACTACCCTCTCCTTGATCGTTGGCGCTTAAGACGATGAAGACGTACTTAATCAAGGGAATTAAGGTTATGGTGTAGAAGATCAACGACAAAGCTCCAATAATGTCGTCGTTGTGTTTGATTCCGCCGGAAAATATCCCCGGCATGACATACAACGGCGATGTTCCGAGGTCTCCGTACACAATCCCGACCCCTTGAAAAGTTAGCTGCAGTAGAATCTTCCATCCTACGCCCTCCTAACAACATATACAAAATAAATATAATCGAACTGTAAATTAATGTAGATATATGCATATGTATATATGCCGGAAATTAAGCAACCTTTGAGCCGCCGTGGTGGAGATAAGGGCGGCCGGATTCAATGTCGAACGAGTCCAAGCGCCGGAGATTCCTTCCGTTGTGGACCTCAGTTGGCATTATAGCTCAAACTGAGAAAATTTACGGTAGAATCGAGTGGAAAAAAATATATATATCGTGGTTCCATGTTTGTGTGTGCGTATATAATGTGGTGAATGAGGTTGTGCCAAAATTTGATCCCATATTGTGGTGAATGACAGATTCAAAAAATAATAATAATAAAAATAAAAATAAAAAAGAAGAAGTTACCTATGAATATCATGGGGCACTCTCCCATGTGGATGACCATATATGGAGAATGTCCGAAGTTCTTGATGCTCAGTTTGTTAAAATCTACGAGTAACCTGAATTTTGTTTGCTTACCATATTTAAAAAGTAAGGGGGAGCAGTTTGAGGTGTTTAACTACATAAATACCAAAGGGAGAGATTGTGAGTATATTGAAAGATAAACATGTTCATATTGGCTGATTTATATAGTAAAGAAGAACGAAATGAAGAACCAAGCTATCAGCTGCTGACCTGATGAAGTTTCAAGATTCGTTCTACCTCAAAGTGAAACATGCTAAAGTTGTACAACTGGCGGGATTGACAGCTAGACGCGTGATCGAAGATTTCTATCCTTGCGAGATTCTTTCCTTGTTACGCGCTGATTTAGAAGGAATTTTAGATGGAGAAAGTAACTACACGTACTGAAAAGAATCCTTATTCGAAAAGGAACTTACCTTCTTATTCGAATAGGAAACTATTTTATTCTCTTATAAATAGGGTCTCCGGGTTATTGTGAACTTGTTGAGCAAAAGAGTTTTTGTGAAGAAACCTTAGGATATACATGATAGTTTATGGTGAGAAATATACACGAGTTTGTGTTATTGCAATCGAGTAGTTATAAAATCGAGTGGGAAAAAGCTTGATAGTCGCTGACTTGAAAGCTTGGGTAGACCTAGGTTAGAGGGGCTATCTTCACGTCCAATTGAGAATAGAGTAGACGGGTGAGGAGTAATTAGCGAGGCTAAGCTTGTAACTCTATTGGAGTATTTCCGTGGGACGATTCCCCCCAGACGTAGGCGTGTTTATCACTGAACTGAGTCACCAATTTCCGGTGTCTCTTTAGATCTAATTTCATCGATCTCCTCCGCGGCCCTGTCGAGCAGATCCTGAAGCAAGGCGATCCAAATTGCATAATCTCTGGCGCCTTCATCCCATGGACGGTCGCCGCCGCCCCCGAGCTCAAAATCCCGCGGATTAGCTTTTACGGCACCAGATTCTTCCCCATGTGTGTTTTCCGCATCTTGAGGGAGCAGAGGCCTCACGACTCCGTCCCGTCAGAGATGGAGGAGTTCGAGATTCCCGGCTTGCCGGATAACTTTAGGGTTTCGAAACGACAATTGCCTCCCTCAATTGAAGCTAAAAGACAAAGATTTAGACGATACACTTTTGGAACTCACTAGAAGGGTCATAGAAGCAGATAAATCTGGTTTTGGACTCATCATGAATAGCTTCCTCGAGCTTCAGACGGCTTATGATGTAGACTAAACATGAGAACTCAGCTCAAAAGACTAGTCTGTTATAAGAGATAGCCCATTTAGTCTATATAGCCCACATCAGATAGTTCTACCACCGATGTAGGACAATTGAGTCCGTAACATTCGACCACCTTGAAGGGCCAACGTACTCGTTGGCCACAGCTGGTTTTTTGCCAGGTCACCACTCCGAGTTCTCGTTGGTCATGGCCTCGTTGGTCCGGATTCTTAGCCCGGCCGGATTTTTTGTCCGGTTACCATTCCATTGGTCATCACTTTGAGTCGGTCCCAAACATACTCATTGGTCACGGCGAGTTCGTTGCCCGGCCACCATTCCGAGCCATCTGGCCTCTCAGTGAAAGCACCAATTGATACAGACCAAACATGAGAACTCAGCCCAAAAGAATAGTCTGTTAGGAGAGAGAGTCCATTTAATCTATATACCCCACATCAGATAGTTCTACCACTGATGTGAGACAATTGAGTCCGTAACAGATTACGTCTGACTTTGCCGGGAAATAATCAGAAATAAAGTTTGGCACGCCGGCCCTGTTTCGCTCTTAAAAAAAACCGAAGAGAAAAAAACTCATAGAGGTCGGGAAACTCAGAACTGCTTGAGTTGGCTCAACTCAAAGGAACCCAACTCAGTCGTCTACCTCTGTTTCGGCAGTATGATAATGTTTCAAACAGTTCAGCTGCACGAAATCATCACCGCCCTCGAAGCTCCCAGCCGCGACTTCTTATGGATAGTCGGCCGTAGGACGGAAAACTGTTGGCAAGAATGTAAAGTTCTTTCTCTATGGTAATTTTTAGCAGTTGTTGAGACTGGTGTTCGTTGATTACAGAGACTTCATAACACCTTTCCTTCAGTTGTTGAATCAGATCTGAGGTATTCTGGCTCAATTTAGCATCTTAATCAGCAAATTCTTCATTTTGTTCTTGATCAACAATAGAAATAACAATAACATGATCGTCCATCGATTCTTCTTCAGTTTCCTCATCACTAAAAGATGCGTGAAAAGCATTCTTGCTAACCTTTTGGTAATTGAACAGGTTAGCACACTCACTTTTGATATGACCATAACATTCACATTCGAAGCACTTTAAGCATTTGTTAGAATTCTTCTTAGGTTCAGATTTGAATCTCTCAACACGAGTGGTTGACGATGATCCTTCTTGCTTTCTTAGCCTATTGAACCTTTTGAATTTACTTGTGAGATAAGCAATTGTTTCAGCCATCTCCTGAAGATCTGGAATTTCTTTAGCATCATCTCCATCACGATTCGCCTTGAACGTCATGTTCTTCTTTTTGTTTGACTTACTTTCTCTAAGTCTCATCCCGAAGAATTTTAGGGTTGAAATTAGATCACATGAGCTGTAATTATCCAGATATCGACCTTCTTCAATTGCAACTACTTTGTAGTGTAACCTCTCCGGTAGAGACCTCAATATCTTTCTAACCACTTTGCTACTGGCAATGATTTCTCCAAGCAATGTACATTTGTTGACAGTCGATCTTAGCTTCGTATGAAAATCAGCTACCGTCTTGTCTTCTTCCATCTTGAGATTTTCAAATTGAGTATTTAGCTATTGAACTCTTTGACCTTTTACTCTCTTATTTCTCTCGAAGATATTTTTCAGAACATTCTATGCATCTTTAGCAGTTTAACACGTAGAGATAATAGCGAACATCTCAATGATAACCGTACTTTAGATTGCATGCCTGGCCTTTTGATTGAATCCTGACAAAGTAATCTCAGCCGCAGTCAATTTCGTTCTATCTTTAACAACTCCATCATTTTTCAACAACAGACCAACCTCATTCATCAACTCATCTGAGGAAGGCAGTCATTTTGACCTTTCAATATCCATAATTAGTTCCATCGAACAGTGGCGTTCGAGCACTAGAGCCTCCTTCATTGATTCCAGACATGGTAGCGACACAAACAAATTCTCACGAACAAAGTCCTCCATGGATCAAACACTTGTAAATTAGGTAACCCGCTACTGGTACCAATTGAAATTGTTCAACTAGTATTGTGATTCTACATAAACAAGAACTAACTATGAAGTAAAACACGGGACAAAGAGTAACCAGACATAAAAAGTTGGTGACCTAGTTCGGGGTAACCACACCTACGTCTGGTGGGTTTCCCCCGAGAAGATACTCCAATATTAAGAGATTCAAATTTAAAAGTATAGCTACGCTATTGACTCCTCACCAGTCTACTCTCTTCTCAATTGGACGTAAGAGTAGAATCTCAATCCTACACGTACCAAAGTTTATAAACCACGACTAGTAAACTTTTTCCCAACTTCGAGTTTATAACACACTTGATTACAAATGCACAAATCCAATGTATGCTTGACAAAAAATCTCGTGTATACCTAAACAAAAACTCAATAAATCACAAGACTCAACAACTCCAACAATGAGTTGCTCGTCTATTTATAATTATGGGTCGACAATCACCGACAGATTTGCATCCGTCGATAATCACCGACGGAAAATGGGATTACCGACGAATATCCGTCGGTAATTACCGACGGGATATTTACCAGTCGGTAATTTACCGGAGGATTTTTTACCGACGGAAAATATCAAATTCCAGCGGTAATCCGGTGCATTTTGTCCCACATCGGAAACTTATTGAATAACTTGCTTGTATATAATTTATTTTCCTTCTTTACCAATTGAATTCGAAAATAATAATAATAAATAAAAATAAAAATATATAAAATAAAATATAAATATTGATATTGATATAAAAATAAAAATAAAAAATAGTAAATAATTTTTTTTTAAATAATAATAATAATAAATCCGGCGGAATTACCGAATGACATACCATCAGTGATTACCGACGGACCAAGATTCCGTCGGTAATTTGATCACCGACGGAAAAAGTCTGTCGGTATCAAATTACCAACGGAATCGAGGGGAATTACCGACGGAATATTCTGTCGGTAATCCCGTGATTTTTTGTAGTGTCTTGACTTTCAGCGTCATAAGGAAACTTTCTCCTTTCTCACAAGGAAAAAATCTTGAAAGAAATCTCCAGTTGTCTTCCGAATCTCCAGCTGGATTCTGAGCACATTCTTCTCCGAGTAAAACACTTCCATGTGTATTAGATCTTGCAGCGGATTTTTCTTCGTGTTTTACTTTGACACAATGTATATCTTATACACTCACAAAAGAGAGGTCTTTAAGGGCATGTGAACATAAGATTCTTGCAAATTCAAACTTTTTGCAACTACAAAAAATCTTATGTTGAAGTGAGTCATAGATTACCTTATGATGCTACTACTATCAAAAATGGGTCTACCTTATATTCAAATACTTCTTCAATCTCACTGCATAACTCTATTTTGGAGTCAAATGCCTTAGTGAATTCTGCTTTGACTAACTCAAGAACTTTGTGAGTGTAAACAGTAGATGCATGCATCAAGATTTGAACTGGAACAACATGAAATTGTTTGCTGTATCCTGTTGCTAAGTCTGCTTTTAGCTCTTCATAGCGCCGATCATCTACCATTCTATCATAATTTTGAATAACTCAAGAATTTCGTGAGTGTAGACACTTGATGCATGCTTCAAGATTTAAACTAGAACAACATGGACTTGTTTGTTGTAACTTGTTGGTAAGTTTGCCTTTAGCTCTTCATAGCGCCGATCATCTACCATTCTATCAAAATGATGAAAAAAAATTGTAGCAAATTATGCTTGTAACTCACATATCTCTTCAAAACATTGTTCATGCTTTTTCTACGTTGAGTAGTTGTCAGATCTGCACAAAATGATTGTCGTCCATACACAAGTGCTTTTTTCTCTAATATTGAACAATCTTTTTAACCATTCATCATCTTGATGTTTGTACTTTTCCAACATCTTATTCCATGCATCTAAAAATTATTTTTCCTCATCATAATCAGAAATGCATGAGCTAAGCTCTTTTACAAAATCAGAAAAAACGTCCAAACACGCTACTCAAATCAATTGATACATTTTGATAACTATCATATACACAAAAGATGACAATAATTAGAGTAATTAATTTAGATAATTAGAATATGAGAATAAATTTGTGCTTGAGGATATGATACTCTTTGTTGGATATTTTAGTGTAATTGGATTAACTTGTTGATCAATACTGTCATAATAATACATCATTTAAGTTAGGTGGTGCAGAGTGCACGTATATTTGAATTTATTATGATATTAGGGGCAAAGCCCCTAACGAACGGGGTTTCGGGGGAAACGCCTCCGATAAGCAGGGTCCTAGGGGCGGCAGCCCCTAGCGGGGTTTCGGGGGCGACGCCCCTGAGCGGGGTCCAAGGGGCGGTAATCCCTGGTGGTGGTTCGGTGGCGGCGCCCCTAAGCAGGGTCCAAGGGGTGGTAGTCCTTGTCAAGCAGAGCCCCTCGAAATATCTCACTTTCGGACAATTATTGAAAACCCACTCATCTTCTTGTTCAAGTTTCTTCTGACAAAAAAATTTGGTTCTGGTTCAAATTCTCTCAAATTATAACATACCAAAGTTCGATAACTCTGAATTGTATCCGATCGAATAATTCAATAGAACCGTCGAATTGATTTGATCTGAAAGTACATCACGTCTTTCAAAGGATCCAAGTTTTGTTCGTTTGAATTTTATCCCCACACTTTTGTTGCTGCTATACTATAATCTAAATTGTATAATAGGTTAAAATAATTACCGAAAATTGTGCAAAGCAAGATAGGTAGTATAAAGTATAGCTTTTTATATAAGTTTATGATGGGATATGGCCCCACACCGGCCCAACACTACTTGAGCCCAATGACAAAGCGCAATTAATTTCGATCCATTAGTCAAAGCTCAAGCAGTCGGCCCAGACAACTGACTCGGCAATAAGACTCCGGCCCACTCAACTCTGGACCACAAGCCACAACCCTCCGAAGACAATCCACTGGAGTACAGACGATTCTGGAATACCTATCACTCCGGCTAGTTCACTCCGGATATCCCATTCTGATGGACTTGGTTATTTTTCCATGATGCTGCTGCCAGCTTATGAAGAGTCCGGCCAAACGACGTGGATGACGTGACCATGCACAATCTTTGTCCACGTCGCAGGCAAACCCTAACCGCTCCCAAGCGGTTACACACGTTCTCACGATTCTCACTGGGCCTTCCGGCCCAGCCCAGTTATGAAGGTATATAAATAGCTTCTCTCATAGATTAGAATGTTTACAAGCTATTGATTTTTGTACTCTACCCGATAAAGCAATAAAAGCATAATATTATCTCATTTGAACGTAGATTTAAGATAGTAAATCGAACTACGTAAATTCTCTCGTGTTCTTTGTCGTTTTTCGCCATTTATTACTTCCTAAAAATCTGCACTCGATCACTCCGCAATGCTGACTTCCACACCCCATTTTCCCAGACCCCACTACACCCACCACATCTTTTTGCTCTCACCCAAATGAAACAACTTAGGGAATCTATTTCGAAGCGATTAGAGGGGTGTTTGGCCCCCTTTGGGAATCTATTTCGAAACGGCTCCGCCCGCCACCCTTCCCAAAAACTCGTACTAGACTAGAGCATAGTATTTGTTAATATATCAATAGTTCGGATGGTTGATACATTGATATACTAGTAGTAGTTTACGATTACATACATATAACAATAAATATAAATATATAGTTTATTAATAACTTATGCAGAGTCTGTATTAAGTTATTAACCATTCTAAGAATGCATTAGAAAATAAAGATATACTAACCGTCGTCATAAGAAAGACTTGAAAAACTTTAAAAGGCACGAAGAGAAGCTATACTATTACTAGGGATAATTAAAATCAAAACCAAGTTTCAAAGCAATACAATAAAGCTTTGGATGCCATGTCATGGACCACCCAAACAAATTCATTCACCGCAATCCATCCAAATCAAACACACTAAGAAACGGCGACGTATCCACCATTGTTCGAAACATCCGGCTCTGTCTCGGCTCCGAATATCTTCGCCATCCTTTCGACTGGTATTATCGGAAAGTAACACGATATTGCGTAGCCTTTCGCCATTGCATCCGCTACTCCTTGATTATATTTCTCAGCCCAATGTGCGGCAGTCGGGACCATGATGTGGACCACCTGCGCAAACAGCGGGAGCCCGTTCAGCGTGCGCCAAGCCGCAACCGCGTATTGCTCGGCTACCGGCTCATAGTCGGCGTAGAGTGCCTTGGCCGCGGGCTCGTACTCTGCGTAGGCAGTTTTTGCCATGTTCGAAGCCGTACCGGCCAAGCCATCTCGTTGGACCTCCGAGGCCAGCTCACAAGCCGCAGCCCAAGCTCGGCTCGTGAGTTGCTTTAGGAGAGCTGGCACGTGATGATCCAACTCAGTCACGGACTCGTCCACCTGCATGGCACGTGACATCCATACCAACTTCGATTTATTATTTTATTTTTATTTCTTTAAAAACGAGTCTGCATTTTATTATAATTCGTACGTATGGACTTTTATCTCTTTTTTATGTTCCTATTGTTAGCATGATCCTACAAGAAGGCCTAATCTTCACAGATATGAAAGTGTATAACATTCATTCATTAACAAATCGAGATTCAACTTTTATCAATTAAAAAATAGTAAATCACTCCAAGTCGGACAACGAAGCATTTCCCAAAAGATTAGTTGATTTACAACCTTTCGTTAAAAACAAGACGAGCTTAAGCAGCTTTGGTTTCGCAACTAAACCTTGTATTTCTCTCGGATGTTTGGTTTTTGTAAAACAAAGTGTTAATTACATAGAGAATACAGATTCAGATTTTCACAGATAATACTCCGTTTCAACATTATTAAAAATACTTCACTCAGTTATTCTAAACAAAAAACATGGAACAATAGAGATTGGAATCATTACTCTGTAAAATTTCACCAACAATAAAAATAGTATTTTATTTCCAAAAAATTACGATGAAAACAAGAAGCGATTGAAGCAAACCTTGCGATCGACGAATCTGAGGAGGTCGGAGGGAACGTTACGGAATTTCTCATAAACCGGTCCGATGACGGTTCTGACGGTGCTTTCGACGGACTGAACTCCGGGTCTCAACGGTCCAGAATTCTCCTTCGCATATTCATAGAGCGTCGAGAAGCATACGGCGACGTACGCCGCCGCTACTTGTACCAAATCCATATATTTCAGCTTCTCCTCTTCATTTTCTAAAGCCTTCGAATTTAAAAATTAACAATAAATCAATTCCGATCCATCACAAAATTTTCTCTGGATAGTTTCCAGTGAAATGAAAATGAATAAAACGTTCGTTTGTCGCCGAGCGTAGAGTCTAAGAGATCGCTTACCGGTTGATCGGAGGAGACCGGAGTGGTGGTTTCCAATTCCGCCATTGAATTGAAAGCCTAAGATTTATAAAACGAAAAAAAAAAGGAAATCGAATTTTAATACACACTGAGATTCAAAAGAGAGATTGAGGAGATGTGGCAGTGGAGTGAAGTAGACTAGGAGCGTTGTTTTCGCCATTTATAAGGAGAATGTTGGTCGAGGGTAACCGGAGAGATGGCACACGTACCAATGCCGTCCAATCCATTTGGGCCTAAGATTATGGGCTTCTTTCACATTTTTTCATTGGGGGCCCACTAGCCATACCTATTTAGATATTTACGATAGCGATTTATTTTATCTGCTCATACTACCACCATCTCATGTGTCTATTTTATTTTAAATTTTTCGACACGTTATTTTTACTAGAATTTAATATAAGTTTTTAAATGTAATTTTAAAATAATTTTTATTAAAGGATACTACGAGTGTCGAAGTATCTCGTAAAAAAAAATAGACTACAAAATTATATTTTAAAATCCGTACTAAATTTCAGTGAAAATGGATT
>JAOWBJ010127741.1:0-13089 GCA_028566335.1 Monarda citriodora | reverse complement strand
GAACCACAGTATAAGTTGAACAATTTCAGAGGTCGGTGTGGAGAATCATCAGTGTAATTTGAAACCTAACCTGAAGGCATGTCTCTGAAAAACTGGGTTATCTCCAGCAAAGAAGGTTATAGATGCAAATGGGTTTTTAGGGTTAAATACAAGGCTAGTGGTGAATTAGATGAGTATAAAGCAAAGTTGGTGGGTCAAGCTTTCACACAAGTTTTTGGTTTAGACTACTAAGAGGTTTTTTCTCTCGTTGCCAAGCCAGGTACTGTGAGGATCCTAATGTCCGTGGCAACAGTTGATGGGTGGCCTTTGCATCAGTTACACATCAATAATGCATTCTTGTATGGTTATCTCCAAGATGGCATATACATAAAACCATCTGTTATTTGGCTGCCTCACCAGGCCAGGTATGTAAACCAAAGAAGCATTTATATGGGTTAAAGAAAGCCTCGAGGGAATGAAACCTTAGATTTTTGTAAGAAACTCTGTGAATTTGGGCAGATCCATGTCTTTTTTACCATGGGGAGCAGGGGATGATTTTTTATGCTTAGTAGTGTATGTTGATAATGTGCTTTTAATTGGTGCATAACTTCAAAATATTGGTTGAAAGATTTTCTTCAGGATCAATTCACTACCAAAGATTTGGGAGAGGCAAAATATTTTCTAAGAGTTGAGATTGCTAGAGGGATAGAAGGAACAATTCTTTGTAAATGCTTGATATCATTGACAATGCATGACTTTTGGGTTGTAAAGGTACTTTGACACCTTTGCCACCATGGGTGGTTTTGTCTCAAGGGGATAATACTGATTTGTTTGAGGATCCAGAAGCCTAGACGTTTATCTCAATGTTACCAGGCTAGATGTTACTCATGCTGCTCAGCAGCTTAGCCAATTTTTGGCAAAGCCTGCACTGGTGCATTAGAAAGAAACCTTGCACGTTCTTCATTTCGTGAAAAGCAACCCTTCTCTTAGACTTTTCATTCCCTCTGATACCAAGCTTAAATTCATTGCTTGCAGTGATGCAGACTGGGGGGCTTGTTTGGACACTAGAAAGTCACTCATTGGCTTTTGCATTTTTCTTGGAAATGGCTTAATTTCTTGGCGTTGCAAGAAGCAATCTACAATTTTTGCTTCATCAGTCGAATCAAATATCTAGCACTTACTCCACAGTTCATGAGCTTACATGGTTGAAAGCATTGTTGCTAGTCAGATACTTATCACACAAACAATACCTCTTCATTATGACAACATGATTGCGGTTCACATAAGAATCCTATTTTTCATGAGCGCACTAAGCATTTGGAGATTGACTGCCCACATAGTTCGTGCAACTTTCATATCTGGTTTGATCTCTTTTACTCATCTTCCTTCTTCCACTCATTTGCATTGCTAATATTAATAGTCTTCATAATAAGTTATATGAATTTCGAAAAATGTTGGTGTCATAAACTTTATCGGTTTATTATAGGAAAATATTAATACAGTAATTTAAATTTGTCTTATGCATAAAGAATTTTTTTTCTCAAAAAATTTATTATCTATAATGTTGTATACATGTAATAGTAGTATAAAACTAGTTGAGCATGGAAGAATGTTGGCATTATATGTATATTAAAAAAATGACTATTGGCCCAAAGCGGCGATTGGTCACATGTTGAGGGGTGAATACGTGTGTAGGAAGTTTTTAACTTTTTTTAACTTTTAAAACAATTTTACCCAAATACCTCTCTTAAAAATGCTTTTCGAAAGATAGCAGACTGCTTTACAAGACTGGCTTGCAAAGCGACCGCTGCAGAGTTTAAAGCTTTTGCAGAAGTTGGTGAACACTTATTTAGACTCGCGCTTGTTAATCTTGACTTAGCAAAAATTGGATTGATTCTTTAAGCGTGTGTGTATGATAAAAAGAATTTAAATACCGAAAGCGATAAAGAAAGCAATAAAACACAAAGCGATTTATAGTGGTTCAGAGACAAGCTCGTACGTCCACTCGTCCACCAAACTAGGCAAGAATACGTCTTGGTTTCATACTTCCCAATGAAGTGACTTAACAAACAAGTTAAGTCCTCAGCGAATTCGGTCTCACGAGTGGACAGTCATGCGGGTTTTTACCTTCCCCGTGAAGTTACAAGTCTTGGTTTTATACTTCCCTATGAAGTGATCTAGCCTACCAAGCTAAATCCTCAGCGAATTCGGTCTCGCAAGGGGACAAGTGAATCAGTTTAAATTTGAGGTAAGCAAACTCGACTCTTCTAACTATGAGAAGAACCTTTAACAATAAGAATAAAGGCTAGGGTTAGATTCTTCTCCTTCTCGAGTGTCTATGAAATCCTTAGAGCAAACAAGGTTAAGGACTGATTGACTACTTACTTAGCAAACCAATAAGGTGTTTGCTTAGGAACCCAACGACTCTTAATACAAAAACCTTGGATGAATTTTCTAGATTGCTAGAAGGCTTGTATACGTGCGAGTTTGAAAAATAGTAGCAGTTTGTGAGTTGAGTTAGGGTTTTCTTCCTTGAGTTTTCCTATTTTATAGAGAGGAGACAAATATGCCCGTTAGAGAGGCTTAGTGTCGAAACTCTTTGTCCTTTTGAGTGTTGCAGCTTTCCATGAATTTTGGGAAGGTTTTAAGGTAAACATTTGAATTTGTAGGTCTGCGGTATGGCTATTTCAGTGCAAGTTGTACTTCTTGTAGCGCAATTGACTTGCTCCTTCCGTTGCCCAATCCCGCGTATCCAAGGGGCACTTTGACTGTAGTGTCGTACCATGTAATATAATGTTGATGGGACGTACGCCGAAAAGGTGTCTGAACCTTTACAGGGATATTCGCTTTGTCAAACATGAAGCATTGAGATTGCTTCTCTTGACTTGGGCTTGCTGCAATGCTTTCTTGCCTATAAATCAAGTGGTCGCTTTAACTTCTTAGCAATGACAATAGCTTGGACTCCTCGTTTCGCTTTGGAACTTCAGTCGCTTTGAACGAAAGCGATCGCTTGATAGTTCCTTCGCATGATATGATACTCGAGTCGCTTAAGTCCGAGTCGGAACATTCGTTTTACGCGAACTACTCTATATACTTAGCGATAAAATGCTAAGCCTTCGGTCTTCTACTCTTAGCAATATTACGCTAAGTCTTTAGACTTCTTCTCTTAGAAATAGCATCGCTAAGTCTTCAAATCACTTTGAAGACTATAAATTACACTTGTAAGAATGTGAAACTCCCTAACAGGTGAGCTTCGCTAAGACATTAAAACTTATAAGCTGGTCATCAAGGGTGATTCTACACGCTATAATTATTGAGGATAATGGTTAAGGCTTTGTGATCTAATCAAAACCAATAAGCAAATAGACTTCCCCCTCAAGCTAAAATTCTAACAATTTCCCCCTATTTGATGATTCCAAAGCCATAAAAAATCTAACAATTTCCCCCTTTTTATAAATTCTCTTTATAAAAATTTCCCCTTAAAGTAAGGTCTAGTGCTAAGAGACTACCTAACATTCTTCAAGAAAAGTGATTTCCCTCTTAACGCTAAAATTTGTAAGGAAGAAACACTTGTCGATTTCGCTTTAAGATAGGAAAGGAAATGTTAGTGCGATATAAAATATATATGATGTTCCCTTATCTAGTATCGTTATCTAAAAAGCGATAAGATAAATAGACAATGAGCGATTGTCTAGGGAAAAAGTGATTGTAACTAATTCCATTAATAATGAGTAAATATTACAGGATAGTTACAAGCTAAAAACAAAAATAAGAGAGAAAGCGGTAGATTAAAATCAGCTAGCGGCATACTTCGGAGGCTTCAATCTATATGAAGTGTAGATTCTGATCCTGGCTTCTCTGAGTGGTATAGAAGTTGGATTCTGGATTGAGAAATTTGAGCAGATCCCGGGTTTCTCGCTCTATTACTCTCTATCAATGATGTTCTGATTTGCAATGTAAGGAGGTTCAGCGTCCTCTTCGTCGGGGGCATAATGAATCCATGTCCGACCTTCTCTAGAATGATCGTCCACAACACTTTGTGGCACGATTCCATGAAAGATACCAAGGCACCAGTAGCATACATTTTGTACGCTTTCCAAAGTAAAATAGCTTAACGAAGCGCTCATCCGCATCTCTCCGTTCTTTCATATTCTCCTTAGGGAGAAATTCCTCTACCCTCTTTGCCTTCTTCACCTCTAAGAGTCTTTGAATCTTATCCCCAGGTCGGGAATAGAGCTTCTTCTTTTCTTCGTTAAATTCTTCAAGCACTTCCTTAGTCATCTTCGGCCCAAATCCACTTAGAATTTTATCAGTCTGCACATTTATCTCCATCTCTTGGTCAGACTTGGTCGATTCTTCTTTCAGCTCCGCTAAGGCAAGATGCTTGCTGAGGTAGACCAATCACTTCTTTTCTTCTCTTGTCCTTGGCACGAACCGTAGCCATAAATCTTTAGCTAACCTTTTGGCCCTCACATCATAAATGGCTACAAGGCTCAGCTTTCTTTGCTCAGAAGCTGGGGCGTACACGGACTTCAAAATCTCTTGCTCCTCTGTGTTTTCTCCTTCTCCAGCTGCACTCGGAGTTTTCTTCTTCGAGGCGGCTTTCTTCTTTCCTCGCTTGCTTTTCTTGGCTGGCGGCTCCTCGACTTAAGATATCTCTGCTTGAACAGCCTTTCGCTTGGGCGCCTCCTCCGCTTCAACCCTTATACCTTCGATCGATTTGCCCTTCCAAATTCATGCCCTTGGAAGTTTGTGGTTGTGGCTCTTGAATAGAAACCCCTTTGAGATGGCGACTTGAGGATGACGCCAACAACTCAGCCATATTCACAATTTTTCGAGCTTCCACCTTATCTCCTCCTTTCTCTCCCCTTATATCTCTCCCCTTGACGCTTGCTCCGCTTGGATCAACATTTGAAGCGGACGCCCTTGCCTTCACTCCTTCTACCGCCTTCAATACCTTAAGGATTAAGTTTCCACAAGTGAAATGAATAATCTCGCTTACCTTCTAGGTCGTTATCTCCTTGAAGAAGGGCTCGAGAGTGAGGACATTTGATAGGGCTTTAGAGATCTCCTCATCTCGCTTCTTCTGGTGGGCTTCGGCATCTGCCTTTGTCTTTTCCACCTTCTCTTCCAAGCAAGCGATTTGTGCCTTGAATGCATTAGCGTTGCTTGGAGGCATAGACACTTTGAGAGCAATATCTTTTTCAGCCAACTCTTTTTTCAGTCTCGCAATCTCCTCATCCTTTTCCATCTCCTTCACCACCTCCTCCTTGAGCTTCAACACCTTGGTCTCTCCTCTGCTTTCTCCACATCAAAGCGGGCAGCCAGCTCCTCATTCTCTACTCCATCCTTGGCAACCGCTTCCTCCGGCTTAGCGATTTGGGAGGAAGCGTCCTCTAGCTTTTCAGCTATATCATTATGGATGTCTTGGAGCGAGTTGAACTTGATATCAATTACAGAGAGCTTCTCTTTGTACTCCTTCGCTTCAGCCTCCTTCTCGTGCAACAGCTTGGACGCTTCAGCCACCTTCTCCTTAAGCTCCTCCTTTAGGTGGCTACACTCTTCCTGCTTCTCTTTCACCTCCACCTCGCACTCCTTCGCCAGTTCCTTGATTTTGACATTTTCAGCATTGAGAGTAGCAATTTGAGCTTTGACTTACTCTGTTTGCTCCATCTGATTCTGCAGCTCTTCGAAGCTTAGTTGGCGCCTAAGAGGGGGCAGCTTGTCCAAAATGCTCAGATCCATCTGACAAACGAACTCCTCCATCTTATCTCATACAAGCTGGGTGTTGATGAAGTCACAAAAGTCGCTTGATTTGAACATGTCGAGCAGACTGGCTTCGTGTTTCATCAGCTTTTCTCTTCCTACAGCATCTGTAGTCTCGAAGATCTTGTAAAACTTTGTGCCTCGCACCACGAGTATACACCAAGAAATCAATAAGAGCACGAGTTTGCTCTTCGCTTAGATCGATTGCTAAGAAGTGTTGAGTGATCTCCACTTCAACTTCCAGTTCCTCCAACTGAATCTGTTGCCAAGCTTCTTCAAGCAGATTGCTTTCCGCCTCCGGATTGAAATTGAAGGCATAAAGCGCTACTAAGACACCAGAGTTAAAACCCTGCATGTCGCCTTCATCACCTCCTTGATCTCCCATCAAGGCCTCCAACGAAGTGAACCTCTCCGTTTCGGATTCCTCTTCCTCCTCTTCTCTTTCTCTTTCTCCTTGTTCTCCTTCCTCTTCCATTTCCTCCTCAATTATCTATATCTCCATCGTTTAGCCAATGGAACATATTGGATTGGTTCCACAAAAATAGGATCATTCCCCTTACTGGAATATCCTCCTCATATCCTTCTCATTAATGCATGCCAAAACATTCTTCGATGCTTCAAAATCTACCTCATCTTCTTCATCGATTAACCTCCTCTTCTTCTTATTCTGCTTCTATGATCTTTTGGACTTAAGGATGACCACATCAGCAATGATGGACTGGATGGTCGCATCGATGTTATATGAGGCTTCGGGTGATGGCACCACCATCTCAAAAATCGGTGAGTCGACGAGCTTTAAGAATGAAGCGGCAGCTTTGACGGTCGTGGGGAAACAGTTGTCAAGCGTTGGCACTAATCCCTGCAAAGCGAAGGACAACGTCGATCTGTACCTTAAGCGGACGGACATCTCGAACTCGTCTTCCTCCTCCGTCGCTTTAATGTCCTTGCTTCCCTCAAGCCACTGGTTGATTATGAACTGTGCCCAGTTGTGCATGGTCCCTTTTGCTTCATCCAACAGAGCGATCATTACCTTCAGCTTTGACTTGGTGATGGATGAATGGCTTCCGACATGGCTGAATAGAACTTTGGTCGCCATATCGCAAAGCGTCTTGTATATAGGCTTAAGACTCCGCGTCATCGTCTTCCTACGACGAAGTCCTCCTCAGCATCCACCGAGAATCTTCTTAGATCGGTAGAAAGGTCTGAACTCCCGCAACTTTCTACATCTTTCCATTCGTCTCGCAGATCAACCCTTTGACTGCGACCGCCTTCAAATTGACATTCTTCACACGCCTCTTTAACTCTCCATCTTCATTTTGCTCGTACGAAGAAATATGACCCGAGAGAGTCCCTTTATGCATGTTCCCGAAAAATTCTGAGACCGGAATCAAGTAGATTTTGGCTAGTCGGCAGGAAATAAATGTTTCTAGTTGGCCATTTCGAATGGTTGTTCCGATGAAACCATCGGGGATAAGCATTATTATGTCGACGTGAGGTTCGATATTGATGAATTTTTAGGTTTCTTCGATTATGATTTCACAGCGTTGTGGTTTGGATGGGGCCATTTTTGAGAATTTTGGTAGGGATTTGAGAAGTTTTATGGGTTTGAGAGAGTGTTTAGAGTTTGGAGAATTCTGGGAATTTTGAGAGAGTGTTTGGAATTTTGAATGCTCGAATGTGGAGTAATGGTGAATGATTGGGAATTAAATGATGTATTTGAGAAGTTTTAGGGTTTATGAGAGAGAGGGTTTAAATCTTGGCAGTTGATTAAAAGCACGCCCTCACAGATTCAATGGTGAGTTGAACAATTTTAGGATAGGTGACAAGGCATATCTGATGGCTAGAAAAGAAGCACAAGGCTTATCAAGAGATCTGAGATATGCCACGATATATGCTTCCTAGCGCGAGCGAGATTCACGCGCAAGTGGGTCTTGAAACGTGTACCTTCGCTTTTTGCACTTTTTGCGCGCATTGAATGCAAAGGACATTCGCGACACGTGTCACGTATGCCATTAAATGTACAAAATACAAGGCTAAAATTAACTACAACTTATCAATTAAATAATGTGAAAAGTACAAGTACAATCATTTCAAATTAAAGACACAGAAATCGCTATGCTTTGAACCATATTTGAAGCGAAGCCATCGCTTCAACATTTTACTTAGCGGTCCGTAAAATAAAATAAAGACAGAGAATCGCTATGTTAAAGCTTTGAATTCTTTTACGAGAAACGCTATCAACTTCTTTTAAAATTAAATTTTAATGAAGCAACTCGCTTCAACATATCACTTAGCGATTCATTTGACCTTAGTAGTCATGTTGTTGACTCGCTTTGTTGAAGAGAATTTTTTATGAATTTCGAAAGCGACTCACTTTTTCAGAGTCTGCAGGGGGTTCGCTTTTCTTTCAAGTGAAAATTTCTTTAAAAAGCAATAGCGTCAACTAGGCTTAATGTGTTTCAATTAATATAACGAACTCACAACATTAATTTACTTTGAATAGACTAGAAAGAAACTTACCGGTCAATCAAGACTTTTAGCTTGATTGATACCACAGTGTAGCTTCTATGCAAAGCGTATTGATACGGGACCACTTTGCATCGCCTGGAAGCGTCCAACTTGTTCGTTGGACACTACTTGTTGAGAAGATTTAGCTTGCTGTGTCTGAGCCTTTCGTTGAATCGCTTGTTGGTCCATAACTTGCTGGTCCCCTTCAAGCAACTATATCTTTTGGAATATTTAGTTAAAGGGGAATTTTAAATTAATAAAATTCATTAATTGTTTTGATTATACCAAAGCCCCTTTAGCTATTTATTCATGTTCTTATAGTCTTGTAAAAGAACTCACCTAGATGAAAAACACTTGTAAACATTTTTCATGTATTTAGAAAAGCTCAGTTGTTAGGGAGCTTATTTTCCTTCAAGTATATATATACCAAGCAAAGTTGAAGACCTAGCGAACTATTCGCTAGAGATTTTGGCCAAAGCGGTTTCTCTAGTTGCTAGCTCTCGAGAGTTCAATGTCAAGAGAAGACTTCCCTAGCAATATTCTTCAAGCGATAATTCTCAAGAGAACTCTCAAGCGAAGAACAGAGCCGATGTAATATTTCAAGCGATGTTTATCCAAGCTACATTATGCTTAGCGACATTTTGTCAAGCAAAGTTTCATAAGATATATTCTTCAAGAGAATCTGACAAAGCGACATCCGATTAAGCAATGTTCTTCAACCTAGCAGAATCACTGGAGAAAGAGATGTGACCGCTACTTCAACAAATTCCAAGCGTCGTCCAGCGCGAAATTTAAAATTCCTAAAAGTTACCGACTTCATTTAATGAAAGTCAGAGCCAACGTGACAGGTGGACACGCGGGAATGACCAACAGCTCTGCATATCAACAGATGATCAAATAAAATATCTCATCGTACATATTTGACTGCAGTGTCGTGACAAATCTGCAACTTACCATACGGATGTGCGGATTTTAAGGATGTACGAGGAAAAGAGACGTTGGGATGAGGCTCTCTCTCTCTCTCTCTCTCTCTCTCTAACGGTCACATCCACAATGTCTCCTATAAATCCTGCTGAAGACCTTAGAACTCAACAACTCAACAACACGCAAACGAGTCTTCATTCTGTCGAAATTCTTCTAAGTGTTCATACTTGCAAATTCTTATAACTCTAGCAAGAACTCAGAAAAATCCTTTTAAGAGTTTAGAGTTGATAGTTGAGTTCCTTAGAACTTCTTTTGTTCTAAGATTTGAGTATTTCCTCTACCTTAAGTGTTCTTGTTCATACTTGAATATTTAAGAAGAAGATAACCTTATCTTATCTTTTGAATATATTGTCAAATGGTTATCTTGTAGTTAAAGAGTCGTTATGAAAACAACAAACTTGTATTTGTCCATAAGCGGGACCGAAGACGCTTAACTGTCTAAGTGGAAGACATAAGATCCATGTACCGGAGGACCGAAGATCCGAGTTGCTAACGGTTGTTAGTGTATCCCTTCCAAGTTCGGAAGAAGAGTGGACGTAGGTGTTTTATCACCAAACCACTACAAACTCGCTTGTGTTCTTTACTTTTACTTATCACTTTTCTTACTGCATACTTATCACACACTCACTAAGCAAACTCACAGTTTTTACTTAAAGCAAGATTTTCTCAACTTAGCACTTTCTCGCTCACCAAATTTCCGCTCGCTCAAGACTTTGACCAAGCAAATTCTTCACATAGCGAGTCAAGACTTTGACCAAGAAAATTCTTCACATAGCGATCACTGACTTAGCGATTTTTTAATCACTAAGACGAGACTTTCTAAAACGCTTTAAAGTTTGCAAAAAGAGGTCAAACCTCTTACACACGTATTCACCCCCTTTACGCGTGTTTATAGTGCTACGGACCAATAAGTGGTATTAGAGCAGGAGTTCATTTAAATTGCTGCTTTGCATATCGATGCCGCTTTAAACCATCTTAAAAGCGACACAGTTGTGTTCTTTTGAACGGATCTGTTGAGAAATCTTGCATTAAAACTACTCACAAGCATACTGCATTCATCTAACCATTTTCCAAGATGAACGTATCAGGTTCTTTGCCACAATTTTCAGTCAAAGATATAACACATGGAGTTTCCGTGTGGAATCGCATCTTGCATCCATGCACAATCGTATGTGGGAGGTCATTACAGATGGTCCAAAAAAGATTATGAAATGTTCTATATCAGGTGATCCTGCCAGACCAGATGTATATGTGGAAAAGCCCCGCCAAGAATTCTCAGCTGTAGATTTCAAGATTGATAATCTTGATCGTGTTGCAAGAAATGTTATCCAGTCTATTGTGTCAAATGCTCATCTAGCAAGGATAATGAAGTGCAAGACCGCCAAAGAGATGTGAGAAACCCTAGCGCTCCTCTCACGTGGAACAAAGAAGATTAATAAAGAGAACAATTCACATGAAAGAATTTGAGGCGCCAGTGATGAAGCAGAATGAAAGCATGGAGGCTTTCGAGACAAGAGTGTTGAACCTAGTCACCACCCTTGCCACTCTCGGCATGGATCTCTCTCATAAGGAAATTAACACCAAGGTTTGCCATGCACTTTCCAGAAAGTGGCAAACAATCAAGGAAAATTGCTTATTCAACATGGATCTGGGTGCTCAATCACCAGAGGCCTTATTCTTAGATTTCAAGGCTATGGAGTTCAACAAGAAGGAACTTAAAGACTCAGAGGAAGAAAATAAGTCAAATCCACTAGAGAAGAGCCTAGCATTCAAAGCCGCTGAAACCAACCAAGTGGATATCTCATGTGCCTTCTCTCATGGTGACATAGCGGATATGTCAAAGGAAGAATTGAAGGAGTTCGCTCTTTCACTCGTCAGAAGATTTAATACTTCCAACGCTCATGCTGCAAAGTACAAGCGATTTTATAAGAAGCAACAATGACAACAAGGTCGCTTGCAAAGTAAAGGAAAGTGGAGTCTAGCGCTCGTGGACCGTCCGACATCAAATATTCAGTCAAGTGCTACGAATGCCATAAGGTTGGACACTACAAGTCAGAATGCCCCTCGCTTTCAGAGAAGGAGCGAGAGGAGATTAAAGCCCGCCAGAATTCCCGCAAAGCATATATAGCGGAAGAAGCATCCGCCCCCATTAACGGAGTGAACCATGATGATGATCAGTTCACTGATGATGATGAAGAACCGAAACAATTGTCGCTTGATATGGGGATGCTTGCTTTCGATGAAGATGAGCCTGAGTTCAATCTCATGGCTATGAGCGACGCTGACTCTGAAGCAGCTGACGAGGTAATTACATGCGAACTTAAAGACTCGTCAATTTCACTTGCACACGTGCATTGTGTAGCGGATATTCCTCAGGAAATGAAGATGACACCTTCAGAATATGATGACAATGAGCTGCTGAGTGATTACCTCAACTTAGTTGAGAATCATGAAGCGATGTAGACGCTCGTACGTCGCTACATAAGCGACAACGCAAAGCTGACCCAAGAGCTCGAATTGCTCAAGGGAAAGCAGAGCAAAGTCGCTTGTGAGCTCCATGACTACAAGGCGCTGCAAGCGAATCAGAAACAACTTGAGCATAAGCTCTCGGAAAGTCGCTTGGAGAACAAAAAACAAGCGAATCAAATCGCTAAAAGCAATGATGAACTTAGCAATTTGAGAAGTGAGTTTAGCGATCTCCAAAAGCGCTTGGAGACAGCTCAAGTGTGTGAACAACGCCTACATTTCAAGCGGAAATAGAAGGTCGCTCGAGCAGCCCAGAAACTCGCTTAAAGTCCAAGAAAGTTCCCGTTCCCGCTATTCCAATAGAAAATGAAGACCCTGAGCAGGACACAGGTATTCGTACTAATCTTGTTTGTTTTAGCGTATTATATTTTGAATTATAAATTAAATAATAAAACTATTTAATTTTACAAGTATAAATATCTTTATATAAAAAATGTAATACATTAATCAAATGTTAAATCAAATAATTAATATACAAGTATAATATTGATATATAAGATACAAGTAAAAATTAAAAATATATGTAAAAATAGTTTTGTTTGGTTCTTAACCGGAACCGGCGGTTCCGGAATAGGAACCGAACCGTTTATTCCTGTTCCAAATTTGAGGAACAGAAATCGAACCGCCTGTTCCACGGTTCCGCGGAACAGTTGGAACCGCATGTTCCAATTTCAATTCCAGAACAGACGGTTCTGATTAAAAATCGCCGGTTTTTGTTCTGTTCCGATTATTTTGGACACCTCTACATGTCAGTACCTGTGGAATCCTAGCCCACCATGGCCAATGCTCTTAAAACCAATTTTGCATAACATTCGCATGATATAGTTATAATGGATGCTTAAGAAATCAAATATACACACTACTATATAATAATCATTCTTCCGTAAAAAAACTAGAAAGTGTTATATAAAATTACCAAATTGCTCACCCTTTAAAAATAGAATTTGTTAGTAATATCAATAGTCTTGTCATCTCACAATATAAATTACTTAAAACTTAAACCTTAAACTCTAAACTCTTAATTAATTGACGCTAACCATTTTAATTTGATATTAATTGTATCCGTTGTAACGCGCGATTACGATACTATAAAAAGTGTATATATAGATAAAGATCATATCGAAATGGCTGACCGTTTTTTTTTTTCTTTATGATGTATAACTTCTTTTTGCTACCATTCTATTTTGGCAATTATTATCAAAGAACTTTTATCACCAAATCCATGTAGCAGATTGCTTTATGATTTCCATCTCAGCAGCACGTAAATTCGCAATATATTATAGTACAAAATTATATGGATACGTAGATACCGAGTGGTGTTAGGTT